>JAOTNS010000826.1:0-201669 GCA_028476615.1 Culter alburnus
GCCTAATCATGTAGACATTGCCTGTTGTGATTACATTCACAATCGTGTGCATCCACCTACTGGAGTTCCCCATTCCCACCACACTTCGTAGCATCGAGTAGCATAGCGAAAACATAAAAGACAACTACAACTCCAATAATTGGCAAATACCCGAATTCTATGCCACGAACCCTCAGCATCTTTAGACAAAGATGTGGAAATCAGCGCTGAGTAAGATAATTCATTACATTTCATGTGGCAAACATCCATTTCATGTCCCTAAACATATATTTTACTCAAATTGTTGGAAGCCACAAACTGACAATAGAACGTACGATTCATTGGTGCCTACCTGTGAGTTGTCGTATACGTGACGCAGGGCGCTGTGCTTCTCGTCTTTTTTTTTGCGGCATTGTAGGTTATGGCTGGGTTTGTTTGACAATATAATGGTTCACAGACCAACACGATGTTGATCCAGGAACGACTTTCTACTTGGCAAGAGTCACCGTCAACCGTTGCTGTGTTCGATTACGCAATAGACAAGAAATAGTATCCTGGAAGTATAAAGACCATCATATTCCCCATTATCATGCTGTTCCAGGCCCTGCACCTCACTGCTTTGTGGTAATTAGCGAAGCAGAAGTCCCTTGGGGGTGCTTTGAAAAACAAGGAATCACCACACACACACACACCACACACACACAACCAGTGACTATTTAGTTTCAACAGCACTAACGGGCCACCCACAGCCTCCGGTGGGAAAACGTAGTAGGCGAAAGGGAGGGGGGGCAGGGAGGACCGGAAGAAGCCAGTGAGGGAGTGGAAAATGACCAGCTAAAAAAAAAAAAGAAAATCCCCTTATTAATACCACAAGTGACTAGTATTCTGGTGTGACATGTAGTTCTCTATGCAGAACTCTGGTCATGTTGCAGGCCCCTTTTTCCGGCCTCCATGATTATGTGCCTACAATATGGTCTATCTGTTAGGTGAGCTTCGTACTTCCCTTTGGGTTGTTTGTGTAATTGTGCTTAGCTCCCTAAGCTGATCATTGGTTGAAGACTTCTATGAAGTCTACCGTTGAGATCAGCCCCTAGGCTGGTTTGTGGGACCAACTTTATTTTCACTTTATATTAATGATTTACCTGGAGTATGTACAGATGTACATGTTCAGATGTATGCAGATGATGTAGTAATTTTTACCCAAGCTAATAACTTTGAAATCTTCGACTACTGTGAACTGTTTGTATGATGTTTGCAAAACAACCTGTAGAGTGTCAGGGGTATTGTCTGTTTTGAGTTTGATGACAGGTTACGTATGTAACCATAGTTTCCTGAGAACAGGGAATGAGACTCTGCGTTGCCATGCCATGCCTCGGGCTGCCTGTTGAACAGTCCCTCAAGACAATAAGGTACTGACTGGTTCTCTAGGCGCTCCTTTTATACTTCCGGGGTTTGCGCTATAATGATGTCATAGGCTGTCACAGGCCAATAGGATTAGAGTGGTGTGATTCTTTGGCTTTCAGACATCAGTCACGTGTGACATTCCTCCATGCGACTGAACGCAGAGTCTCGTTCCCTGTTCTCAGGGAACTATGGTTACATATGTAACCTGAGACGTTTTCCAGCACCCACTCCACAAACTCAGTGAAACTCCCCCGAGGACCCACGTTGGATAGACGTACTTTCCACTCCTTGTTCAAGCTGGTCAAGTAGAATATAATCAGCAGACGGTCTGGAAAGTGAGTGAGGTATGCCAGCTGTTGAAATTTTTAAGTGTGGGCCTCGAGTTATTGCTGTTCTTGGTCCATACACATCAATTGGACTCCAGGTAGGTCCATCGTTCAGTTTGGGTCCAGCTTTCTGTCACGGTGGGTTGTAGTATTCAATCTGTAAGGTTCCACCCACTAGCCCAACGACGGCATCTAGTGGTCTGGTCGAAGGAATTGCACGTGTTCGTCCTCTGGCACTTCTGTAAAAATCATCTTGATTTGATAAAATTTTTTCGTGTCAAATTCAAATCTGACTCCATGAATAATTTTAGTCTGACTCCAATTATAAGTGATTTTTAGTTTCTCAATGTAGCTGATCATATGATTAGTTGTGTTTTAATTTGGATCTCAGATTTTTCTGATTATCTTATACTGTCAATTATTTCGTAATTATTTATTAGTCGGATTTCAATTATTTCACCTGGTTTTGGGGATCAAACAAACGGTTAATAAAGATCTTTATTGGGGCATCTCCCACACCAGGAGAACAGGTTTTGTTTTCTTTTGTAGCAATGGTAGCCTCTCAACTTTTAAAAATGTAATAATTTATTTTATATAATTTAATCATTTGTTCGGGCGCCAAACAGGCCTTTAATCCTGTCAATAAATTAACTTCGGATAGCTCTTTTAAAAACCACCGTTACATATGAGGTTGAAGGTGCAGAATCGAATTAAACTCTTACAGAACATCAATTAATTTGCAAATTTATTTTTAGAAAACCCACCAAAGATCATATATTCATACAAAACCATAGCAAACATACCCGTAGCTTAAATGATCACATTTAGGACAAAGTGTCATTGTGCATTTCACAAACACCTCCACAAAACAGGTCACAAGTAACACCAACAACAAACAAAAAAAACAACAAAGACACAACTATAAAAAGAAGGCAAAACCACTTGACTGTAGATGTGAATACGGTAGAAACGGTATCTGTCCAGTGGCGGTTCCCCATACATTGATACACGTTTAGTTTCAGTCCCGTTTAAACGAACGTTCAAAGCACGAGTGAAAGGAGTAACTTTGTCACAGCAAACCCATTTGCATAGGAAATGTACACATCAGTTAAGCTTTTGAACAGGTTCACATTAAACACCAGTCAAGCTTCAAAACAAATCAAAAAAAGAAAAAAGGGAAAAAACTTGCATGTGTGGGATGGCGTGACAGTTGAAGTGCGTTGGTGTGTGCGTGTAAGGTATGTGCGTCAGGTGGGTACCCGGTCTCCCGGAGCCGCTGGTCTTGCGTCAGATGAAGTAGCAGGTAAGTATGTGTGTTTTTTGGAGTTTTTTTTTTTTTTAGTGGCGGAAACGGGCTTCCATAGTTCCTGCCTAAGACATATAAATGAACAATTTTGTGTGAATTCTTCTCAACAGAACATATATTAACAGTGTAATTTCTAAACCTGTTACATTGATGACAACAAAATCATCACAAAAGGAGAGAATAAAGTACGTCCAGCTCTGTGGGTCAGGTGTTGTCCGGTTCATCCTATAATTAAACGAATCTTCATGAACTCTCCTGCATGTTCTCGTCTTTATTCAAGATGAGACATTTACCTTCTAAATGAGGCATGCACTGCAGTAAACACAATTCAAATCTGCACATATGAATAATATACAGCAATATATATGAAGAAAATGTGTGTGTATATAGGTATACAATATGCATGAGGATAGGACATTTAATTATGATAAAGGGATGTGTTGATCACATTGAACCTGTTTTATATATACAGGTTAGGGTTTTTATTCCCTTATTGATGCATCACTGGATTTCTTCAGTTTTTTGAGATGGGATTCAACCCCATGAAAGAACAAAGACAAGAAGTGAGAGTGATTCATGTACGTTCTCAATCAGAGTGTAGGATTACACTTGGATTTGTTTTAATAAGGACTGAACTCTCTTGATTTCCTCAACAAGAGGGAAAGACGATTTAAATGACAAACCACACACAACAGGACTGAAAACCTGAGAATATAACCAACTTTAGTGGACATTTATCTTAGAGGAAGTGATATACTCTCTTTTGACAATTGTATGTTGCTTGTTTGATTGATTTTATTGTTTATTTTGTTTAAGCCGGCTTAATTTCTTTAATCATCCCACTTCTTTTTTGACATAACACTCCATCTCCTTAGCCGAACCTAACAACACTGATCCAGATTAATACATTAAGTTACTTTAGTAACTGAGTAACAGTTGAAAGAGGTTTACATTTACTACATAGAAATCTCATATCGGATTTGAGTGAACATTGTTTTACTGGTGAGCGGTACATCAGAGAAAACCACTAAAGTTTGCTTGTCCTCGTGTTTTTCCTGATAATTCAGGTATATATGTTCATAAATAGAGAAAGTGTGTGTCATTATTAATGTGAAAACATGCAAGTTCACATTTCCTGTGTGTTTTTAATTCATGGTGGTTAATTCAGTAGTTTTCAGATGAAAGTAACAGGGTAAAATCATGGTTGATCTGTGTTGTGATCATCGATTCACATGTAAAAAATACATTTACTTCAGTTTGTGATAATAATTAAAGACTCAAAAATTCTACAAATGTATATGTTTCATGACAGTGATAATTTGTGTCAACAGTTTCAATTTAAATGATACTAAGATAACATGCGTGACGATGACAAATGAGTTTATTGTTTAATTTTCAATGGTTATATAAAAGAAGTGTTCACAGAGAAAACGATAAATGTCTGACTGAAGGAACTTTAATGTGTGACATACTGATGATTATAAAGTAGTTAAAATGATGAGAGTGTTATTGTATAGAGTGATATTCAAGAAAACAGAAACAAGTAAAATTTTACTGTTGTGAAATAATACAAAATTGGTACAAAACTGTATTTTTGGTGAAACATGTTTTGTAATTACCTGTGATTTCAACCACTGTCTTCCCTTTCTCCTCAGAGGAAATGCCCTGGTAAATACCAATAACCTGTCTCTGATTTAGAAAATAATTTTAGACTTAAATATATAAAATATCATTTATTTTCAGCCCGGTGCATCCTTTGCGGAAGTCTTTCTCGTTGAGACACCTGACGCATGCATAAATTCTCCACCCCTTCATACCTGTCACGATAATTTAAATGTATGCTTTAATGTATGCAGTTTAAATAAACTTTACATCTCACATATTTCAATGGAGCATCTTGCTTTATTAATATTTATTATATATTTTTTTAAAATAACCAAACTTTAACAACATATGGGCAGATCCCTCCAGCGCAGCTGATGACGCTGTGTCGCTAAAGGGAGCGAGGATATATCATTTCACTTGATTCAATTCCTCCGTCCTCGCTTCTTTTCCTTAGGTGTGTTCGACATCGACTGCGGCTGGATGTAACCGATCAGCGAGAGTAGCCGCGTGCAGGCGGGGAGGAGCTGAAAACGGAGACATGAAGTCGGATTTTCATGTAGTCGTGATGTTATATTGTGTCATGTTTATCAAAATAAAACGGATAAAAAACATAGACCCCGCTACATTGGAATTTAAATAACATATGCTTATGTTGAACTTTATTCTTGTAAAAAACAGACGCTGTAAGCAGGACATAAAGTATTGAATGAAAATGTCTCTCAGAAACATCAGTGTATTAGTCAAATATTGCATTTATTTCACTTCAGCTGTGATAAAGTATGCAAACGCAGCACAAGCGTCACTATGAGAAGCAAAAAGTGTCCAATTTCACGTCTCCGTTTTCAGCTCCTCCCCGCCTGCACACGGATACTCTCGCCGATCGGTTACATCCAGCCGCAGTCGATGTCGAACACACCTTTTAAAAACTGCGCTGGCTAACTAAGGCGGCTGATCTCGAATCGCTCTCGCGGTACTTTGAAGCCATACATCACAGTCACATGACGTCAGCGCTGTCTCAAGTCAGACAAAATTTCTTACCGGCATGCACTGCTTCAAGTCAGCCGCCGATCGGTCTTTGCGGTCCTTCCCTCGCATCCTGAAGGGGTAGAGCTAAGACACGAGGAAAAGGAAGCGAGGAAAGGAAACAAGGATGCACAAATAAGAATTGAGAAGCACACCTTATTTCACTTCATTTCAACTTTATTCCATCATGCTGCTGTTCCTGTTTTAAAAATTTGGCTTGCCAATTTCCATTGCAAAACAAGCATTCTTATTTCAATGAATTTATAGCCCTAAAGGAGCAACGTATCCTTGAGATACAAACATTACAATAAAAACTAAGTCATGTTTTAATAAAATAATCATAAAATTGTATTATTTATGTCCTAATTGTCACCATTATGCTCTGTTCATGGACTTTCAGTTTTGTTGTCACTCCTGTCTCATGTTCCCTGTTCCACATTTCCACCACTCATCAGTCACCATGGACACTAACGATCCTCACAGCTGTTCATCATACCTTTGTGTATTTAAGTTCCTGCCTGAGTTCAGTTCATTGTCTGGTATCGACTATAAAGGGAGTTTGTTGTTGCTGTCTTGGATTTATATTAAACTTTGTTGCAAGCATGTGATGACAGTCTGGATCCCAGCCTTAAATTTGACTTTAAAAAAAATGCAACAACCCTGAAGGAGAAAAACTAAAAAAAAGTAAAAATTATTTAGACTGATACATTTCCCCCCCTAAGGATTCTATAGATATTGAATTCTTTTGGTCACAATAACCGTGGTGTGAAAAACCTAATATCGTGACAGACCTACTATGGATGATGTCATCACACTTGCTAACTATGATTGGCTGATGGCAGAGGGGTCTCTGTCAGCGATTTAATACTGTAGACCGAGGTATCATATTGAAATAAAGATTTTAAAAAGTAAGCTAAGCATCACTAATTAACTTGGGTAACACTTTACATAACAGTACATGAATAACCATGAACTAATACCTAAATTAATAGTTACTTCAACATGAACTCATGATTAGCTAAGATATGAACTAATGAAGAGTGATCCTTAACTACGACAGGAGTCATAAGGATTCATGCATGAAAACAGCAGCCTTAACTACGCGTTAATACATGTTTGATAATTAATGCATTAATTAACATTAGGGTAAACTAAATAAATCAGCCCCCATAAGAGTAAACAAGAAGTACTCTAAATTTGAATTAAACGTGATTTAATACTGTCATAATTTACACTGTAATATAATCTGCCATCTGCAGCTTTGTGACAAATAATTCCAATGGCACATGATTATTTAGCCATTAATTACATAGATCTGTCTAATCAAATGTGGAAAATAGACTAACTGCCACTAATAAATTTAATTTGATCTAAACTGTTTTCTGATTTTTATAGTTCATTTATATTTAGTCATAGCTAAATAGTCATAGTTTATTCCCGGAACTAAAGTATGTAGGGTTTGTTTCTGGCGGGACACTCATTAGTGGCGCACGCTAGGTGTTCTCTTGGCGCGTTTGTTGTGTTGCTGGCATTTTAAACTAATAAATGTTGACTGCTTTGGTAAGCCGAATTAATAATTAAAGACATATTTACATGTATGTTTTATTGGGGTTTTCAGGAGGTTATGTGCAGTTATTAACTGTATTTGTATTTTTGTCGTTTAAATGTATATGCTTTGATTAGCATTAGCTTGTGGACGTGCGCTATTTTACATGTAAATGTGCCTTATGTGTGTCTTTACAGGTATGTTTATGGCTTGCTTTCAAGTCCATATATGTTTAATTATATAAATAAAAATAAAATACAAATACTTTTTATTTTAGTTTTTTTGTACCGGGGTGTAAAGGAATAAGGATGGCACTCTATAGTGTTTATTCATATATTAGTTAATGATGTGTGATATGTGCATCATGTCATGACTTTACTTGAGGGGGCACAATCATAATTAACTCATTATTAACTAAGCATATACTAACATCAACTAATGGTTTGTTAATGCATAATTATGTCATGACTTTACTTGAGGGGCACAATCATAATGGGTTTGTTAATGCATAATTATGTCATGACTTACTTGAGGGGCACAATCAGCATCAACATCAACTAAGGTTTGTTAATGCATAATTATGTCATGACTTTACTTGAGGGGGCACAATCATAATTAACTCATTATTAACTAAGCATATACTAACATCAACTAATGGTTTGTTAATGTATACTTATGTCATGACTTTACTTGAGGGGGCACAATCATAATTAACTCATTATTAACTAAGCATATACTAACATCAACTAATGGTTTGTTAATGCATAATTATGTCATGACTTTACTTGAGGGGCACAATCATAATTAATTCACTGTTAACTACTTACCAAATTCAGCTCATGATTATCATTAACTTACTATCAAATACACATGTACTAACACAACTATATAAGTACTCAGCCCAGTTAAGTGATGTTGTGTGACTTTTCGAAAAGTCAGAGAATGGAGGTACAGTATATGATCACGGCCTGCGTCTGGATGGAGAGTGATCTTCTGAATCTGAATCCAGCAAACGTTCCCTGGCCTTAGTTCATGTTTCCTGTTTGGTTATTTTTTTGGGAACCGATTCCTCAGGAACTGATGTAAGTCACAGTAGTTTAGTTTGATAGGAAAGAATATCACAAAACAGATTAAGACCTTTTAACATAGTGTATTTAAATAGTGTATTTAGTATTTTATATGTTTGATAAGGAGGTTCAGTGAAAATAATGGCAAACTAATCCTGAGCCTTTCAGTAATGTTTATAATGAAGCTGCTGATGTCAGTAGTTTAAATTCTGACAATAATAAATTGTTTAAATTTATTTCAAAGTCCAAATATGTATTATTCCTTCTTATAGAGACTGTTTGATTTAGTTTACCCTAAATGTTAATTAATGCATTAATTATCAAACATGTATAAACGCATAGTTAAGGCTTCTGTTTTCATGCATGAATCCTTATGACTCCTGTCATAGTTAAGGATAACTCTTCATTAGTTCATATCTTAACTAATCTTGAGTTCATGTTGAAGTAACTATTAACTCAGGTATTAGTTCATGGTTATTCATGTACTGTTATTGTAAAGTGTTACCAACTTGTATATGTTCAGCTAATTGACAGCCTGTTACATGTCTGCATCTGGAGAGATTGCAAGCGACAAATGATGTTTCAGAAACAAAGTTCAGGAGGAGCACGTTCAGATGATCTAATCAGTTCGAGAAGAGGCATATATGAAGAGTTCAGATGCAAAAGCAGCTAAACACCTCCTCTGTCTGAAGTGAGATAATGATATTGAGGTGAATGCTCTCCGCACATAGTATACGTTCATCAAATACTTTCGCTTTAAATCCCAGCGTCAACCCATTCAGAAATACAGTTTCGCTGGCAGAAACCACTAAAAGCCACTTGCCTTTGTCAGCAAAAGCTTCTAAGAGCACAAAAGAACCAATCGAAAGACACAAACTGAATCATATGATTTCAAGATGAACGACGGCGTGTGTATGATCCAGATTTCAATTGCCGAGCTGCAAGTTATCATCATGTTTTGTCCATCGTTACAGTGTCAATGACAGGATTTAGCGAGAAGCATGTACTAAAGTGACACGTTTGAAAATAAGGCATTTCAATAACTGACTAACAACCTTTTCATTGCCGTTAAAGTAGAATTAGTGAATCTAAAAAAATGCTCTTTTTTTAACTCTTCATATAAACACATTGATTCACGACTCACCTCTTACCTCGACAGTTTTCTGCATCACTCCATCATCCCGACTCACTCTCGGCTGGTTCCTATATATATATGGGGAAGTACTCTGGTTTTGGGCTACATTCTGAGCTCGATCCCCTCGGACAGCACACCAAATACACACATCACATCAATAGCTCTTGAAAACAACTGACACAGGTAATCAGACTTTTCTTTATTTAATAAAGATTTATTTTTGGCATTTTTGTCTTTTCATTGCGATAGGACAGTGAGCAGACAGGAAGTGTAGTGGAGTAGATAAGGGGGGACGGGATCGGGAAAAGGTCCACGAGCCAGAATAAGAACTCACCTGAGCTGCCCACAAGACTATCAGTGCAGACGATGGGACATTATTTTCAACTTTACCGCAATGTTTTATTCTCCATTGTGATGAAGGTGGACTGGTTCTTAATTTGGTCATCGCATTGATGTGTCGGTAAGGACATGGAGACAGGAACCCCATTTAAATTAATTTAATGTCCTGTGATTGTTGAAAGGATAATAATGGTGTCCAGCAGAGGGTGCTGCTGAACTTCCTGTTGAATTAAAATATATAAATCAAAATATGTGTTCCATTTATGAAGAAAAGGCTCAGCACCCAAATCTCCTATCGCCTCAATGGAGTTCAGTGTCTTTGAGCGGATTGCTGAGGCGGATCACCGGCAACACAGGACCGCACATTATAAGAAATGTGTTTCTGTCAAGAAAATGAATCATCCAGAGTGGATTTTTTTTCTTTTTAATTAATAGAAAAGATTAATTAGAAATAAGAAAAAATCAGAATCAGGAACGACAGACAATTTTGTATCTGTGGCAAAGTTAAAGTACTGCACTTAAGAATCTTTCATGATATATACCAATCACATGTAAATTTGGTAATGTTCATTTGAATTGTAATTTCTGTAAATTCAGTTCTGTCTGATCATCTATTCTTCAATTGTCCCATTATCAAAGAATTTTTGTCTTTTCTTTTTCCAAATATCTCGCCTCAAAATTTAAATTGGACTTATTTAACATTGTGTGATATAATCTGTTATTTCTCTCATTGTAATCACAATATAGAATGTATAGAAAATGTAATTATTTTACTGGCAAACTATTCATAAATGTACATTTTCTTTATCAATACCCAAATTAAATAATTTTCTTTATGACTTTAACTACTTAATTATGACACTCAATTAATAATAAAAAAAGTGTCAAAACTGAAACTGTGTGATGAACTATTGAATGTAGCGTAACTTACATTTCTGTACACTGAATTGTGTATAACTGTATATATCTACCTACAATTATTTTTTCATTGTCTTCCATTTTCTTTTTTAATGCTGACAACCATTTTGCAGATACTAAGATATAGGTCAAAGGATTGTTGTCAGTTCTCACTTCAAACGTAGCACCATAAAGGTATTCATGCAATTTATCAACCACAGCCCATTTAAGAGCTAAGAACTCCAGCTTGTGAGCTGGATAATTCTTCTCAGATGGTGAAAGGCTACGACTGATAAATGTGACAGGACGCAATCCCTCAGCATGCTGCTGGTACAGAACACCACCTAGTCCATCCAGACTAGCGTCCACATGAAGCACATATGGTAGTTGTGGATCCGCAAAAGCCAATACTGGAGCTTGCGTCAGGCTGAGTTTCAGCTCTTGGAATGCTCTCTCACAGCTATCATCCCACCTTGATTCAAAAGGATCATTTTGCTTGAAGTACTCAGTAGCTGAGGTTTTTGCTGGTTTCTCCTTCTGTTGGGGGGAATGTGGCGGATAGCCTTTGAGCAGCTGATTCAAAGGACGGCATAAGCTTGAATAACCCTTTGCAAATCGTCTGTAATAGCCACAGAAGCCCAAGAAGGATCTTAACTCTGTTACGGTTTTGGGTGTCGGCCAGGTAGCCACTGCTTCCACCTTTGACGGATCAGTTGCAATTCCTTCTTTTGAAACAATGTGACCCACATATGTAACAGAAGTTCTGCAGAATTGACATTTATCAAGGGATAGTTTTAAACCCTCATCTCTCAACCTGTCGAGAACCTTGAGCAACCTTGCTTCATGTTCCTCTATGGTTTTGCCAAAAATGATCAGGTCATCAAGATACACCAATACCTCCAGGAAATTCATGTCACCAACTGTTCTTTCCATGACTCTCTGAAATGTAGCTGGTGCTCCAGAAATCCCTTGAGGCATCCTTTCAAATTCAAAAAATCCTAACGGACAAATGAATGCCGTTTTCTCTTTGTCATGCTTGCTCATAGGAATTTGGTAGTATCCGCTTCTCAAGTCAAGCACAGAAAACCATTTGCTACCCGATAGACAGTGTAAAGCATCCTCAATTTTTGGAACTGTGTACTGATCAGGTATCGTTCTGCGATTGAGGGTACGATAATCTACACACATTCTCAAACTTCCAGATTTTTTCCGTACCACTACAATTGGTGATGCATAAGGGCTTTTGGACTCTGAGATTATGCCGCATTTCTGAAGTCCAAGCAAATGCTTCCAAACATCCTCCAAATTTTTCGGAGCCAATCTGCGTGACCGTTCCCGAAAAGGTGTGGGATCAGATAATCTGATCTCATGAACTGTGCTTTTGGAACATCCCGCATCCCATTCATAAGCAGAAAAAAACATCTGACTTCTCCATAAGCTTTTTGATCAAATGTTGTTTAGCTTCCTCAGGAATTGGAGAGTTACCAAAGTCAAAAGAATCAGGAGTCAAAGAAGTATTTGGCACGGACATGTCACTTTGGGTAGTCAGCTGAGGTACAACATCTACTTGAAAGATGTGAGCAATAGGAGTACCACGCTTCAAAATTACTTCCTTACTAGACATGTTGCTGGGAACCACGAAACCACGAAAAACTGGACCTTTAACGTACACAGCTGAAAATATCACTGACTTGGAATTCACCACAAATCAGTAAATTAGATAGTTAATTTAAAATTAGGGAGCTTACATACATAAAATAACAGAATGACTCACTCGAACATTCAGTTCAGTTAAATGATTCACAATACAACTTTAATTTAATGAAATTAAATGAATGAGCAGTTCAGGAATCAAACCAATCAATAGTTTAGTCAGACCCACGTAAATATCACTAATAGTGAAATACCCAGGTGTTTATCACTCATTGGGGCCCATACGTTGGTGTACTTTAGTATTTCAACTTCTTGCATCAGTAAATGGATTCAGATCTGAAACGTTACTCACGACCTGTCACACAGCAATGCAATGATCTTTTCCTATCGGCAGAAACTTCCATGCCGCAATGATAGTGCTGAAGAACACAGCCCCAGTGGCAAGAAATCGCAGTTCGCGTTGGAGAACTGTGAACAAGGGAACTCTTTCCTGTAGTGCGTCACTCCTGTCACAGCCATGTCCCGAACACTTTCCCAGGCACTCTGTTCAATGATGCACCATTCCTGTCACGTTGTCAGACACCCGCACAACACGACAATCGATGACTCACAAAAAAAACATTAACTGAACCAGTTAGCGTCGATTTTGCCAAGCTAAACGATGTAAGTCGGTTTATAATTTTTTCTGCGTCACCAGTCTCTGCGTGCATCTCCTCTTCCTATTTCCACCAGGCTGAGTTCTCATTGGACCATCACAGTCCGTCACTCCAACATGGAGAAAGTTTTGATTGGCTTAAATATTAGGATTTATCTTCACAATATATAAATAAACAATATCACCCCCCCCCCCCCCCCCCCATCCTGGAAAAATAAAATAAAATACAAATATAAACAATGAAGAATCTCAATATATATTTTCTCTAAATATTGAGTGTGTTACACCGTCATCCATTATTCCTGTATTTAAATGTTAAAGAATCTTTTGTTTCTTTCTGCATTATCTGATCTGTCCATAAATCAACTTTGATCACAGGAATAAATTACACTTTACTCTATATTCCTGTAACCGGTGTCTCGTGTGTGATGTGTGACCAGCGACAGCAGTTATAAAACACTTCAGTTGTGTGTTGTGAAGCTGTGTGGAGTTGTTGGAATCAGACAGAGACAGCAGGCGGCAGTTTCTCTGATCTTTATTCATCTCACCTGATACAAAACAATAGACAAACAGCCATTCTAGAGCGAATCCCTCTCGTTCTCTATAAAATAAATGTGTACACTGATCACCATGTGCTCTCGTTTCCACATATTTAAGCAGAAGACAATAATATACCTCAGAAAGGTTTATCACAAAAACATAATCACACAGGTAAGTAAAATAACATTATACACATGAATTGGAGTAAAAATATAGATTTAAAAGCAATAATTACAGTAAAGATTACATAAGATGATCAAGAAGTCAACAGAAACCAGCCTCTCCCATGCAGTTATAAAAGGGAAGAGGAGGAGACAGAACAGGATGTTGATTCATGACATCACAACAATTAAAGGTTGACTGTCCGATGCTTTGAATGATTTCAATTCAATTCAATTCAATTCAATCTTTATTACAGACTCAAGGTCCAAATTTAAAAAGGGGGGGAAAAAAAAACAACAACAATAAAAGTTCCAAACGTAGGTTTTGGAGGAGCCTAAACTACTGTTATAGGGGGTTTAATTCTGAGCTCAAGCCGAGACTCGGGTTCGAGCCTCCTTCGAGGACAGCAAGACAAGTTTGTTTTAGCATTAACCATTCAGACTGAATTACTATTCACTATTCAGAAGAAACTATTCACTAGTTTCATATATCAAAATACACTTGTGCTTTTCTAATTACTCTTCTTTATTGTTCTTTATCTGAAGAGATTCTAGCATCCGTATAATATCAGAATAGTTCAGAGTAAGTTTCACAGGGCAATGATCAGACAGAGCTATATATCTGTCACCACGTTTTACATATTTCTTGCGTAATATTTCACACGCTTTAACATATTCAACATCATTCTCCATCATGAAAAAGTAATCTAATCTGGACTCTGTTCCATTGTGATGTGTGCGTGTGTATCGGCGTGTTGTAGGATGCTTTATTCTCCAGACATCTGACAACCTCAAATTATTCAAGGAAGCATTCAGTGTTTTTCTCAGTGGAGCATGTCTTGGGTTTTCGTTGTTTGTGTCCAGTGCAGGGTCAAGTGTTGTGTTAAAGTCTCCACCAATCACAAGCCTGTGTTCAAAAGCATCTGCTTCTTTTAAGCTAGTGGAAATATTCGACATGAGATGACCTATACGATTAGGACCACCACCACGGTAGTACACACTTACAAACGTGTGCTTCTGACCGTCAATCTCAACATGAACCCAAGCATATTCTCCACCCTCACAAGAATAATTCAGAAGTGTGTGTGTTTTATTAATAATGATGGCAACCCCTTTGCTGTTTGACTTGAAGTATGTCATATACATTGTCTTCTCCTCCTCCTCCACTGCCTCCTCCTCTTCCTCCTCCTCCACCTCCACCTCCTCCTCCTCTTCCTCATCCTCTTCCTCATCCTCATCAGTTCTTTCTCCGCGTGTCTGATCTTCTAGTTTTACTAAGTCATAGTTCTTTTGTAAGGCCTCAGTGATGATGTTCCAGTCTCTATCATAATTATCACCCATTGGACCAATTTTAGTCTCTTGCAGAAGCACAATATGATATCGTTTAATGGTATCCAGTAGTTTGTTTTTACGGTCCTCGTCCGCAAGTTTTGCTTTCAGGCCATTAATATTCCAGGTGAGAACTTTGATGTCTTTACTTTCAGATGCAGTTGCCATTATGAGGAAGATTTTTTTGTTGTTGTCTGTGAAGTTTACTGTAAACAGTAAGTGTAAAGTGTATTTAATATGTTTTTGGTAACTGAGCTGAGATTCAACACATTAACTTTTGAGATTCAGTTCAATTTCAGATTCAAGTTTAATTAACATGTATTTCCACTGTCATTTCAAACTAGTGTTCGATTTAGTGCAGTGTGCAGAATGAGCAAAGCTTCTTTTCTCATCCCTACAATAAACCTATAAGTTCACAATTCAAACTGACAATGTTAAAAAATGACTTTAAGGATATTGAAAATCAATCATTTAAAATATCTAAAAATATATACTTCAAGCAATAACTGATGACATGCCATTGAATTTTATAAAGTTTTTAAAGTCTGAGGTGAAGTGACTACACTGAAAAATCTGAGAGAGAGAGAGAGAGAGAGCGCATGGATTCCATGAATGAATAAGTAATTTGTAATATATGGTCAGTGTCTGTGATTTACAGTGGTTTTTACAGTAGACTACTGTAAGGGTCTTTGAAATAACAGAAGTAATTTAGTGAACTGATATGGAAGTGTAATGTGGTCGAGACCTGGAATTACTTTATATCTATGAAGTTACTCAATAAGGAATGAGAAGATTAATTTTTTTACCCAAAGGATTCATCAAATTACAATGGAGTCTACTGAGGTGCCTCAAGTGTCAACTGCAAAATTTTTGGGAGTTTTGTTGATGAAATCTGAGTTGGAGGGAACAAGCTGACTACGTAAGCAGAAAAATACATTTAAAAAATATATATATATTGTATATATTTTATATTTGTGCAAATAAACTAAAATGAACCTAAAGACATGTTCTGTTACGATGAAGTTAAAGATACAACAGCACAACAATGTTAAAAACTATAACAATAACAAGCACACACACTTAACTAAATGTTTCTTTATATCACTGTAGATACCATAAGGCAAACTGTCAGTATAAAATAGAGTCACACTTTAGTTTAGGGTCCAATTCTCACTATTAACTCTGACTTTAGCCTCAGTAAACTCCTAATTACTGCTTATTAATAGTTAGTAAGGTAGTTGTTAAGTTCAGGTATTGAATAGGAGTAAAGGATGTAGAATAAGGTCATGCAGAAAAATACATTAATATGCTTTATACTAATAAACAACCAATTTCCTAGTGATATTCATGCTAATAAGCAACTAGTTAATAGTGAGAATTGAATCCTAAACTAAAGAGTCACCTAAAATTCACTCAGTCAAAGTCATTGCATAAAGACACACATACCTTAATGTTCAGATTTTCCAGTGTTATAAACTCAAACACACATTTCAGTATGCACAGATCTGAACACAGCACCGGGTTATATGATGTACTGGGTGTGGTGAGCCAGTGCCTGGCAACATCTAGAGGAAGTGTTCATTCATGCCATGTTACACATATGCTCTTTACACGTCTTTCATAATTAGTGATGACACACCTCATTTTTACTGATCAAGTTGAGCCAGTTCAGGCATCCGATCTGTTTGCTTTCTTTGTTTCATGATTCACATATAACCATAAAATCTATCATCTATAATCTTCAACAGCAGATGATGGATTTGTTTGGCGTAAATTTGTTGTCACTACGTTTTTCACTGAATGAAAGGATGGTTGAGTTTAATTCACAAAACAGCTAAAACTGCTGCTTTCTCTGCACTTTAGCAGATAGCAGACTTTCAATAATTATTAAAACTTAATGTTGACAACCATGACCTTTCTTGTTAAGTATGTTGTTGTAGCAATTTCTCCAATAATAGAACAGAACATCTAGAATAGGACTTTAAAAAAGCAATATCATTACTGTTTGATTAAAATTACAAACTAAGTTGATAATTTAAAACTGATGGTGATTTACTGAGGAGGCACGATGGTTCCGTGGAGATCACTGTTATATCACAGCAAGAAGGTCCCTGGGTTGAGTCCTGAGCCAGGAGACATGCAGCATGGGTGAACTAGACACAATGATTTACCTGTCTGTGTGTGATGGATTGTCCATCTGTCCAGGTGTTTCCCTGCCTGTGGCCTGAGACACTGGAATAGACTCCAGCATCCCTGTGACACTACAAGAATGAGTGGTTTAGAGAGAATGGATGAATAAATATATAGAGATTTCCCTCAAGGCTTTAATGTCTTGCAAAACTCCTCATTTTGTGATAATTTTGTCTCTTTAGCACAGGTGTGTATATGACTCTGAATAATACATGCTGTATTATGTAATGATTTGGAAATCATAAATCTTCTTAAACCAGCGTATCTGTTCCAGTTGATGTCTATATTTGGTATCTGAGCCCAGCTTCCAGAAAATAAGTATGTACTTGTTTTGTTATTAATTATTTTTTTATGCAACCAAATTAATAAACAGTTATATTTTATAGAAAGAGAATAGTCAGTTTGAACTTTATTCTTACTCAATTTAATCTGTGCCCTGACTGTAGTTTTCATGTTCTGTTCCAGTGAAGTCTTGACTCAGGCCTTCGAAGAGTAAAGATATCGCCAATGTTTTTATCTAATTATGATTGAAAAGGTTGTATATTATGAGAGACATGTGACTGTGCCAAAGGAAAAATCTCCAAGACTCATCTGTGACCCTGACCAAAGTTTCTTTTCGTTGCTAGAATGATCTGTACTGTTAATCAGAGCCTGTAGGCATGACGTCCACTCATTACACATTTGACTAGATGTACTAGTGTCCATTTTTGTTTATAACAACACAATTCAAGACTAGTAAAAACAAGTAAATATGTGGACATAATCATTTTATACATTTCTTTTTTAAAGTAGACAAGTTGCCCTACACAAACATTTCCTGCACAAAGTTTATTTCAGGAAACCTCTTTGACAAATGCAGGAAAAACAGGTTTGTTGTGTGATTGAAAAACAATAGCACAAAGGGAATGTCACCATGTTGTTCTTCATCTTGGCAGGAGGAACAGGCGCTCTTGCATTCTTCATCAGAAGGAATGCAGTCTTTGCACGCAGGATGGGGGTGTCCTTGCCTTACAATGAGGTAAAGACGACGTTGCTGAACCTAGGCGGGCACCTGGAGAACTGAATAGCATAGCCGAGTCAGATTGTCCGGATGAACCAGCATGACGGGTTGGAAAACGTTAACCACAACTCCAGACTCCACATGAAGGGCACCAAGGGAACAATCGTTTTTGACATTCCTGCGGTTAGTGCCATGCGGCGAGACGGAGCAGAAGTTGCCACTTTGAGAAGTCTTGCATCCACAAATGCTCAAATTGGCGAGTGTTTAATGGCCATTGTGATGTGGGGTCAGGGCTACCCTTGTGTAGCTCTTTCAGCGCCTTGGCCTGATGGACCTGGAGGATGGCCATGGCATGCAAGGCAGAGGACGGGAGCCTAGGACGATTCCGACCAGGTGGCAGCACTTTGCAGCCACAGGTGCTTGTCAATCAACTGCTCCATTTGGGGAACCTATGTGTACCCTCTTGCTTTCCTGCCATAAAGGGTAGTGAGAGCGGTGGAGCTTGTGAAGCGTGACCGGGCAGTAAAAGGTGCCTTCTACAATTTCCTCATGCAGAGCATGGCTGTGAACGGTCTGAACCACATGGATCACCTTTAAAGGGCACTTACCCAACAATAACCAACGTATAATTTATTATAGCATGTTAAAATTGCCACTTTTTGGGTGTAAGCAAAAATGCACCATTTTTGAGTGTGTCCCTTTAAATGCAAATGAGCTGCTGCTCCCAGAACCCTTTTCCAAAAGAGGGTGGAGTTTCAAGAACTCATGCTCTGGTATAAGGGCAACAACAAAACAGGACAATCACATGCATAAAAAAATCATGTGCAATTTTTAACTTGGAAATTCTTGTTTACAATAATTTTGATTATTGTAAACATCAGTTCTGGATATTAAGCACGAAGCGTTGGTATTGACCCATATTTCAGTATCAACCTTTGTGAAATTCCTTTATGGGAATTACAAAAAAAAAAAAAGAGCGAGTGGATTTTTTACCATATACTGTAGGCTGGTTGTTCTCACACACTTCGGACACTCATCGGTGTTCAAACACCTTAAAAAGTGAATTTTACATTATAGATCTCCTGTAACATTAATACTAGAACAGATGTAGTGAATTTAAGAAACCTATAATTACCTATAATTATGCAAAACAAGAGGAGGGGATAATAATCTTTACCTTCAATGGAGTTTCTGCAGCCCCTATGGTTACAGCTTTGTTTAACTGATGAGATGATTGTTCTTCAGTGTCCCTGGTTATGATGCTCCACCTGTTTGTTAGAGAAATGGCCTGTGGGTGCGAGGAGCGATGCTGGACACAGAGTTAACACCTGCCACACCTGCCATTGTTTCTTCAACGGTGACTATGTTCATATGTGCACTCATGCGATTATTTCTCATAATCAGAGTCAGGTCTTAATCGCAGTAAGATGTTTACATGACACGGCAGAACTCTTCACTCCAGTTTACATGCAATTTTCATTACTAGTGAGTATGGTTATACCACACTCAGATAGGCATACAGTATGCAAGTTACCAGCCATTGTTTTAGTCTACTCTCATCAAATTCCGAATACGTTTTTAGAAAAACTGGCTTGACTGTCCATTTTCAAATATATTCAGAAGATATTAGGCATTATAAAACTGCCTTTAAGGCAGTACGCTCTTCCTATCTTTCCAACATCATCAATAAAGCTAACAATAGGCCAAAAACACTGTTTAGCATGGTTAATAAATTAGTCAAGCCACCAAGCCACAGTCCCAGTCAATATGAATGAGAAGATTTGTGTGGCTCTTTCTTGCGCTACTTTCAAACAAAATTGGATGCTTTATGTGGGTCTGAACCAACCGCTTCTTCTTGTGAACAAGCTCAATCTATTCAACTGTTAAATATTTTTACCTTGACAAATCCAACCCTAACTGCTGAAATAATACAGAACTATAATTCTTCCTCATGCCAGATCCTGTACCACATTCCTTCTGAAAAACTGTACTTCTGTCATTTCTGCTTCTGTCTCACACTTAGTATATAGTCCTTTATCTCTGCCACTGTTCCAATTTCACTGAAAACTGCTGCTGTTACTCCTGTTCTTAAAAAACAAATCTGGACCCAGCAGATTTCACCAACTATCGTCCAATCTCCAATTTACCATTTATTTAGAATATTATGGAAAAAGTTGTTGCCAATCAGCTATTGTCTTTTCTAGCTCTCAGCAATCATTTCAATCTGGTTTCTGCACTCATCACAGCACTGAAACTGCTTTAGTTAAGGTTGTCAATGGCTGCGTTTACATGCACCAATTTTCGTCAATCCGAATGAATTGAATCTGATTGCAGATCTGTTTACATATACTCTAAACATTGTAATCTGATTCAAATATGCGTTTATATGCATTTTATATACATTCCAATTAAAACATTTGCGCATGCGCTCTGTGTGTGTGACGTCATATCAATCACACTTGCGGTAACCCCAACAGATGATGATCATGTATCGACAATAGCCAGAGATATTGTCAAAAGCATCAAATCTAGGCAATATTAAGAGGATTTGATATTTCCAATTAATGTAGGCCTGTTACATTCTTTTAGTCTATTATTATAACTATTATGTTCGATGACTTTTATTATTAAATTAATATTATATGTGCTCTTAGGATAATAAAAGATTATTTTAGGTGTATTATACAATGAATTATAGGCCTATAATTAAAATTATTAAGAGTGTAAGCTATAATATTTCCTAACACCGCAGTCATCAATGAAAATTAAACGCAGCTTTACTACAAGCGCCGACTTTAAAAAACCATCGTTATCAGCATATTATGTTGAAATTTGTCTGAGAGAATATGCTCTGTTAATGCAGCGTCAGACAGCTCCGTCACTGTTTACTTTCACTTTCTGTAGTGAATACTGACCGAGGTTGAGACTTTTTCACCGGCATAACTCTTGTGCAAATTTTGCACGTTGCTTCTTGTGTGATATCTATTGGCTCTTCTTGTTTTAAAATGGAAAAATTTCCAATATTATGATGAAGGGATACAGCTACGCCACTGCCTATTGGCATACATCTTTACAACTAAAGACGTGAACATGAACTTGTCAACACTGCACTGCGCATGTGTCCCAGAGACTTCTGAATCTGAATACAATTGAGAAAGTAGTCGGATTCAAGCGTTTACATGGTCATTTTTTTTCTGTTGGATCGGATTAGAAAAGGAATAAACCACCCCTTCCAATCCAATTGAAATTTCATTTAGATGTGCTCATTTGGATCGCGGTTTTTACATGAACTTTTTTCAATCCGATTGAGCCGTCAATCCGATTACAAATGGATTATTTGGGTGCATGTAAATGTAGCCAGAGCTATTACTCTCCCTCCTAACAGAAATCTCAGGTCTCAGGTGCTGCACTATCCTGGTTTTCTTCCTATCTCACTGAAAGACAGTACTACATCACTATGCAGAATTATAAATCTCCCACCGCTTTACTCAGTCAGGGTGTTCCCCAGGGATCTGTTCTCGGACCATTACTATTTTGGTGGATCCAAAATGGTCAGTATTCATATTCATGCATCTATCTTTGATATTTGACCAATCTATAACATAATGGATAAATCCATTTGACCTTTTCTTATTAGACCATAAGTTTGAGTGGGATGTAAGTTTTCGTATGCTTATGGTATAAAACGGACTGGGTCTTTGATAGTTTAGCTTTTTCTTTGCTTTTCTTTGCTCTGTTTGCTTCTCGCATCTCTTCTGCATCTTCTGCTTTTTCTCTTCTATCTCTCATTTCATTCTCCAAATTGTCTTAATTTTGTTTCTTTTTTTCTCTATATTTTGATCATCATCTTCATCTGTGAGATACAATACTCTGGATTTTATTATTAACTATTAATTACTTAATTTGATTCTCTCTACAATTTTTAATTAATATAGCTCAGATGGAGGCAAACAGGAAGAGAAACCTACAACATCTAGATAACAACACACCCACGGAGGCTCTGAGGAGCCAACTACTTAGATGTGAGAATAAATGTTACAGGCTTGGAATACTCGTTCACACAGCAGACATGAGCACAGGATGGCGAGGAGGCCTCAAGAAAGGCCTGCTACTCCCAAGAACACGGCCGCAGGCCCCGGGTTGCCAATGCTAGAGCTCCAGGGGAGCAAACTCAAAAATCCATAACGCACTCGACCCGCGCAGTGTAGGTGTAAAGCATAAAGCTTGAAAATAGAGAAAGAGGGATCCCAAAGTAACTCAAAGAAGCTAGCTTTATATAAATTGAGGCCTCCACAGGGAGGAACCAAGGGAGGCAGGCCATTTAAACAGAACTTGAAACAATCAAGGGGATACTCACAATGAGACTACCAAGCTCATAGAGCAGAGGCTTCAGCAAAAAGCTCACAAGCGAGAGGAAGCCTGCACCAATCACAGTGACCACAGGGACGCTAATAACAAAAAGCTCACTGCTTGTCACCAAGCTAAATGTTAAACAGCAGTAATTACTACATATTTAGACATTGCTAAAAACTCAGTAGCAATGGAGCAAATGAACAAAGGAGAGGAGGCCGCAGGGCCTGCATTAGGCTCGCATTCCAAGCCTAATGCAGAAGGCGGGCCACCCGACCAGAAGCAACCCTGACGAGAGGGGAGGCAAACAGGGAGATGGGTGACTAGCAAGGGAGGTTAAAAATAAGCCAACACCTGCTGCTGAAATAGTCAGAACAGGTTGACGACGTCTGCCTGTGTCGGGACAGGGGCGGCCCAAGATGAGGGCCGACCTCTGAACATGACCTCACTGAGGCTCAGTGGAGGCTAAAACCCAAAATTTAAAATGAAACCTGGGCGCCTACCAGGAGAAACATTTTAATAGAAAAATGCTAGCTCTCAGCGAGGTAGCGGTTTGAACCTAACGACTCTCAAAAAGAGCAGGCTGGCATAAAAAACCCAAGGTGGCCACCACACAAGGGAGAAACAGCCTGGAGCTCAGGGAGTGGAGGCCCTCAAATTATAATAATAGAGAGGACCAAACACACTCAGAAATGTGAAGGCGGCCTCAGAAAAAAAGGCAGACACTGGAACAACACAAAGCTTGACTGAGTAAAAAACCACTACCCCAATGTTCATGAAGAACTGGAGCTCAAGGGAGTGGAGGTTCAGGGCTTGAGCGGCGATGCTAGACTGTGGCGGGACAAATTAGAATGTGGCGGGCCGCCAGTCTAGTTAATGTATGGGAAACACCGTGACATCGCCAACAGAGCGCTAAAATATTACCAAACACAACAACTGGCAACAACTTTATGGCATGAGCTGATTGTTTCTGATATGCAGATATCAAATATGTCTAATTCTAGATTGAGTGCAGTACTTGCGTATGGAAATCGAAAAACGCAATGATGCTAGGGATCGTCGCATGCAATGATGTTTTACTGCTGAAGTAGTTCATTGGTCAACGTGACATAGGTTACTGATGCAAGAACAATTATTATTATTATTATTATTATTATTATTATCATTTTATACAACAGTTAGGTCCGGTCGAAGTATTTATACACATAAATATACATTAACAAATATACAGGGCAAATCGCTTTTTTTATACAAGGAGCGCAAATCTATGTTGACCCCCTGCATGCGTCAAAATCCGACGTTAAGGGTCTGATCCGTTAAAAAAGTCTATCCTCTGTAGCCTAAAACCTGTTGTATTTTTTTTTGTCGCAAGATAATGCCTACATCTAGCCATGTTATTTGTCATTATGACCCTGAAAACCGAAACTTTCCAGCACATGCGAGAGATTCGTTGGTTGACCCCCCCCTGCGTCAGAATCCGAAGATAAAGGATTTACAATGAAGTGTATAGGATGGCCATCGAAAAGGGGAACCCTTTGCCTCGGATGTCGACGCCAGGGGGCAATGACCAAACGTCGATATGTGACGATGAGGGGTGAGACCGTGTTGGTCATAAATGAATTAGTCAAATAAGGTTACCTTTTTAAAATAGCTATATCTTATTATTAAATATAGGCCTATGCAATCTTTAAATTTAAAATCTTAAATTTAGCCAATGCAATTAGAGTTTGACACTGTTTTGTTTAAGCCAAAGGCATCTTGCGCTGCAGAGGCACAGCAGCATCTGAAGTTGCTTTTAGATTACACAATTGAATGCTGCTCAGAGAGGACCATAAATACATTCACACAGCAGAGCAAATACATAATGCAATGACATTAATTTGATGTTTTATACAAAATACTTTGAATACAGAAATATAAAATAAATTACAAGATGAAACTAATATGAAATATCGCCAATAGATGGCAGCAAGTCACTGTGTTAATGAATGAGTCATTTTATTAAATCGATTCGCTTGAAACGCTGATTCATTCAGTAATAAAAGGCTGTATGGCTGGTGAATCACTCAACCGATTTGTTCAAAGACTCGGATTCATTCATGAATTAACTACTATAGGCTACTCTGTGCGCTTTATGTTGCGAGTCACACAGTGATCTGTGACTTTGCTTTAGAAATTTAGCTGGCAGAAAAAATAAAACATTGTTTTGAGGGACATACTCAGTGTTAATGAAATAAACCCGGTGTATTGCTCAAAACAACAGTCAGGACTGCTGATCTGCACTTCACTACAATGTACTACATTCCCTCTGTGCTGATCAGTGAGTCTCGCATTTTTGGCACACAGATTTCAAGAGTTGATCAGCTAAATAAAACAGACAGTGTGCCAAATAGGCTAGGGGTAGTTTTGACAGCAGATGCAATGTAAATTAATTAACATGTAGCCCATGTGGAAATCTGTTATGGGTTTCTGATTTAGATAAAGTTTGTATGTAAAACTGTATAAAGTTAGGTTAAAATGTACTGTGGAAAATGTGCTCCGACAAAACCTAAACTGCTGCGTCTGTCATTTTAATTTATTTATTATGCGATAGGTTATTATTCACAAAGTACCCAATCAGGTACAGCTTGCTCTAGTAGTGACGTGACGTAGCGAGCTGACGCTTAAATTCGAATTGGAGGACAAAATCAAAATTGTCGCTGTACATCTTCATACTTATATAGAAACAGAAATAAAAAGGATCTTGCTTGAAAGAGAGTGAGTGAGGAGGTCGGACATCAAGCCGGTATCGGGCCGTCGCAAATGAGCACAGAGCGCCAGAAACAGCCCAGCCCCGTTTATATATTATCTACCATATTGTTCATTCATTTTTCATTTAAATTTGATACCCAGCCA
This sequence comes from Culter alburnus, assembly GCA_028476615.1. Lineage (NCBI taxonomy): Eukaryota > Metazoa > Chordata > Actinopteri > Cypriniformes > Xenocyprididae > Culter > Culter alburnus. Next base: position 25,401 of record JAOTNS010000826.1, read on the forward strand.
AAACACTTACTAACATTTTAATTATATAAATTATAACACATAAATAACATTACTTAAATCTATGTGAACATCACATTATTATGAAAGCAATTATATGTCCATTTGTAAAGAACTCACTTGATCTGGTTGGCATGAAAACATTTTATTTACAAAACAATTACAAAACTATATTACATCAAATAACAGCAGTTGTTATACAAGTATTGTAAATATTTACCACATTTTGAAAAAATTATACACTAGTATTTACTTTTTCAATTTTACACTCCGTGTATAAGTATAGACAAACTTAGAGGGTCCAACTGTAAGTTTCACTCAGTAGACTAAAAGTAGAACGTTACATTCACCGATACTAACAATTCTGTTAATGCATTGAACACTTACATGTCAAGTCTGAAGAATTGTGGGTCCTCCTCACACAGGTACTGTGGAGCAAGGAGGGCTGCGGTGCGTTTCATGTTGACATCATGCACACCCTTCAAAGTCAAGCAAACATTAACATGTTAAACAAGCAAGCCAACTTTATTGTATATACAGTGAAGTATAAGTATATTGTTTTAGGTAGTTGGTGTTGACAAATTTCAACTCACCTGAAGATCATAAACATTTAAAATGTCACGCAGAGCCTCTGAAATCTTGACGCGTGCCGTTTTCAGTGATATGGTGTGACTTTGTACAAACCTAGAGAACCAAAAACACACAAGTGTATAACCAGTGGATGTAGAAAAGAGAAAGTCAGGCCAGTGTCCAGTTATCTGAGGAGACATCACGCAACTAGCATTTCAACTCAACTGAAGTTACCTTAAGCGTTGAAGCTCACTCTTCAGTAAGCATCCAGTTCAGCCTGCAAATAAAGTTTGTAAAGGTTTACTAGAAGTTTGTTGATTTTATTAGTTAACTTGATATCCAACATCTATAACTTCACCTTCACATCTCATCTTCACATATCAACCTTAACATTATCGTAGATAAAGCTACTGCTAGTTTATTCACATGAATGTAGGAATAAAATCACATTTCTCAGATCAGTGCTTAACAAAAAGCAGCAATACACTTACATAATGTAGTACTGTGATGACGGGGGAAAAAAGGTAGGCAACGTTAACATTGTTGCCCTACATTTTCTTCAATAAGATATCCTTACAAAATCAAATAAGAAAAAAAAAAATCAGAAATGTTTTGCTTTACTTACATAAGTTGGCTCCAGATGCTTGTGAATATCTGCCATGCTGAAAGGATTCTTCAGGTAACGTTGGTTAGAGCAATGATGTGACGTGGATGACAGCAGTTTACATCACTCAGTAAACTTAGAAATAATCATTAAAATAGCAGGTTTACTTTATACCTGTAAAGAGCAAATAGTACACAAGTATCTATTAATAAAGGTAACATGGTCTAACTGAATGTGCCAAACAATACTTGAATTTACCAGCTTTCTCATTGGCTCCAACAACTCCATGCTAGTTCAGTCAGAGAAGTAAAATAAAAGGTGTTTTCACACCTATGGATCGTTTTTTTTTTGGGACTAAATATGTTACAATGTTGCATTTTCTTCTTGGTTCAGTTCGCTTTCCACAGGAACATTTCAAAGTGTACCAAAATGAGTGAGCACATTATTTACTGTAGTTGAAAACCAACAAGCGCCTCTTCATCTTAAATGTTGCGTAATCGCACTTCTTCGTGCGAGAATCCTGACAAAGCCTTTTTCCCGCTCCGCTTCATTATAACATTCATATATGGTCTCGACACACTGACACGGCCTACTACACGACACTGGGACATCCAGAGAGACCGTGTGCGTTTGAATTTGCGCAGCATTAATATGAATTTAGTATATTTAACAGTGGGAATAACGGCTACGTTCATATAGTGTCTGCATGTGTCTCGACATTTACAAATACAGACACAATTAAGTCATGGAGCAAACTTGTCAGTTATTATTTATGGATGACGCTGAGAAAACTCTGACCAATAAGAGGACAGTTGCACTTGCATGTGACTTGCCTAAATGCATTTTGGTACGCTTTGAAATATTGCCATGTGAAAGCGAACCAAACCAAGAAGAAAATGCAACATTGTAACAAATTTAGTCCCTGTTTCTGAACAAAACAAACGACCCATAGGTGTGAAACACCCAAGGACTTGTTTGGTCCGCTTTTGGTGCGCACCCGAGTGCGATTGCTGCTTTCACACCTGCCCAAATGAACCGCACCAAAGGGGAAAACGAACTCTAGTACGATTAAACCGAACTAAATGAGGAAGGTGTGAAAGCACCCAAAGATGATGACTATGGTGTTATTTCTTCAGGGCTTGCACTGCTCGGTGTCTGAGGATTAAAATCCTTTTCTTCAGCGATGATAACACTTCTCTTGATTGAATACAAAACAGTAATATTAAAAGCAATTTATGGCATGTTATGAGAAATAATAACTTATTCCTGTGCATCTTAACATGCTGAGTGAAGAAGCAACTTGTAGCAACAAAAGCTTTGATTGTGTGTTTGTGTTGTCCATGTTTTAGCAGTCATGAGCATCTGTAAATGTAAAATCTGCTTACATTTAGCAACTGAAGATGATCTCAGACATACTAATGAATATTGGATTGCAGTACAATTTCATAAAAAAATATGTGACTCTAGCTTATGTATTTAACGTTAGTTAATTGAGGTTATTTGAAAACAATGATGTTCTATGATAAACAAATTCTCTTCACTCACCTTATTGAAGAACCATGTAATAAAAACAACTTTTGCTTATTAAAATCGCATTTATAAAAACATACCCGATTTCAAAAAAGTTGGGACACTGTACAAATTGTGAATAAAAACAGAATGCAATGATGTGGAAGTTTCAAATTTCAATATTTTATTCACAATACAACATAGATGACATATCAAATGTTTAAACTGAGAAAATGTATCATTTTAAGGGAAAAATAAGTTGATTTTAAATTTCATGGCATCAACACATCTCAAAAAAGTTGGGACAAGGCCAAGTTTACCACTGTCTGGCATCCCCTCTTCTTTTTATAACAGTCTGCAAACGTCTGGGGACTGAGGAGACAAGTTGCTCAAGTTTAGGAATAGGAATGTTGTCCCCATTCTTGTCTAATACAGGCTTCTAGTTGCTCACTGTCTTAGGTCTTCTTTGTCATCTTCCTCTTTATGATGAGCCAAATGTTTTCTATGGGTGAAAGATCTGGACTGCAGGCTGGCCATTTCAGTACCCGGATCCTTCTTCTACGCAGCCATGATGTTGTAATTGATGCAGTATGTGGTCTGGCATTGTCATGTTGGAAAATGCAAGGTCTTCCCTGAAAGAGACAACATCTGGATGGGAGCATATGTTGTTCTAGAACTTGGATATACCTTTCAGCATTGATGGTGCCTTTCCAGATGTGTAAGCTGCCCATGCCACACGCACTCATGCAACCCCATACCATCAGAGATGCAGGCTTCTGAACTGAGCGCTGATAACAACTTGGGTTGTCCTTGTCCTCTTTAGTCCGGGTGACATGGCGTCCCAGTTTTCCAAAAAGAACTTCAAATTTTGATTCGTCTGACCACAGAACAGTTTTCCACTTTGCCACAGTCCATTTTAAATGAGCCTTGGCCCAGAGAAAATGCCTGCACTTCTGGATCATGTTTCGATATGGCTTCTTTTTTGACCTTTAGAGTTTTAGCCGGCAACGGCGAATGGCACGGTGGATTGTGTTCACGACAATGTTTTCTGGAAGTATTCCTGAGCCCCTGTTGTGATTTCCATTACAGTAGCATTCCTGTATGTGATGCAGTGCCGTCTAAGGCAACAGCTGTGAACGATGAATGCAGACTCGAAATGAATTCAATTCATTTATTTTGAAAAACACACAGAACATGAACAAAACTCCAAATAAAAATAAAATAAAAACTATAAATAAAAACATATAGCCTACAGCGAAACATAAAAAGCATTCAAGACGTTTTGCTCTCAGTATCATTAAAACATATGCTATGCTAACGTACCATTTTGCTAACATATATTTCAGACGATCAAGGAAATCACAGAGGTAAAAATATTAACAAAAGTACTTAAAGTAGACTGTGGGTAATGTTACTTAACCAATCTGACGCAGTTGTTGAACTTTATTGCTATAAAACTGACGAGAAACACGGAGAAACGTCGATGCTGTCCTCTCCAGCGGCTTGAATGTTTTCCCGGTTGCCATGGCAACTCTAACGGCCACCTGCACTAACGTAAACATAACAATAAAAAAAGGTTTTGCGTCTTTCCAAAGTTAACTTTATACATTTTTATAAAGCCATTTATTCGTTGTCACCTCGGAAAAAATTCTTCTCTCTCAGAAAATTAAACTTTACACTCTTATCAACATACTGTGGGCACGCGCGCTGTATGTCACGTCACTATATATAAAAAGCAGTCATCCATACTCTGATTTGGTGAAAAGAAACATTTTTTTTCTTAAGGGACATTTCAGTCTTGTGTCTGACATTTAATTACATGTTTTATTTTGCAAATTCTGGTAATAATAACATATAAAGAATGTGTAAATGATGGTAATGAAATTACGAGCACATGACGTTGCTGTTACGTTCCAGTAAGTCATGGAATGACTATATATTACGAATAGAGGACGTATCTGGAACGTCTTTGGTTTTCTTATAACGTTAGGAGAACGTACTGACGACGTTGTGATATGGTTTGATGGTAATATTATTACGGGCATACAAGTTGTAGTTACGTTACTAGTAAGTCATGGAATTACCAAATATTACGAATAAGGACATATCTGGAACGTTCTTGGTAATCTTATAACGTTAGGAGAACGTACTGACGACGTTGTGAGATGATAATCTGAAGGTAATGAAATTACTGGCATGCGACGTCGTAGTTACGTTGTCAGTTAGTAAGTCATGACATTACCAAAAAGTACGAATACATTACGTAACTGTTACGTCGTGTGTTAGCTGGGAAGTTAACTTTAGCAAGTTCCTTTATAAGCGTCTGTTAAGTAAAAACACTACAAATGTAAATGTGCGTCGATGCTTACCAGAGCTGTTTTCTCGACATGACTCCATACTTAATCTCTTGGTAAATAATCCATTGTTTTGCTTGCGTCCACTCCAAACCACACAAACATGGCGGATTCACCCACACAGAGACTCCTCACACCGCCACGCACGTGAATGAATCACCTGAGCACGCAGTGAAGCGCAAATAAAATACATGAAAGCATATAAAAGAATGAATTGCTACATTACTTATAAATCGATTTGATATACATATTAGAGAATGTTCTGTCTTATATGGCACTTTTATTATTTTAAGTTTTACTGTAAATATAATGTTTTTGACATTCGCTAGTTAAAACGTAGTTATTTTTTTTAAAAGATTTATTTTTGGCGTTTTTACCTTCATTATGATAGGACAGTTACTAGACAGGAAGTGAAGTGGGAGAGAGAGAGGGGGACGGGATCGGGAAAGGACCACGAGCCGGGACTCGAACTCGGGTCGCCCGAAGCGCATTGGCGGCCCATGAGGCTATGGCACTGACAAACATGTAGTTATTAACACATATCAGGAACTACAAAGACATTTTAGTCAATTTTAAGACAATTTTATGTTAATTATTGCTTATGTAACCATCTGTGAGTGAACATAAGCCGAGTCATTGCCAGAAGTGGCACAGATCTCTATATCTCAGAGTCGGGCCAGTTACAGTGAACAGGAATCAGCCCGGTGCTTTACAGCCGTAACAAATATGCCAGAGCGAGCTGCGGGCCACAATCGGCCCGGTTAACACATGCCGATGCCGATTCTGAGCCGCAGGCACCGCGGGTCAGCCGAGCTCGGGCCAATTACTACATGCTATCTGGGTTTGCTCTGGCTTATATATCGGTTCCAGTTTTCTTCCCCTTAGAGCACTGTGGTCAGAAAAACCAAAAAATATTTATACTACCAAGGACAGATCGTCTTCTGCAGTTATGGAACAGAGATTATGAAATGAGTTGCCTTTCATTTTTAGATCTGCTACTTCCTTATCAGCATTCAGGAAGCTGCTGAAACCTCACTTAGTTCAGGCAGCTTGCTACTTCTGTACTGATAATATGTAAAGTATTTTGGTTCAACCTCGGTTGTTTTTAGTAGTGCTATATAAATTAACAAACCAAAACAAACCCAGCTTTTGGGCGCCAGACTGTTGCTTGCGCACTGTTGCTTTGAATGCCTTCAGTACGCTATTGTCTGTACATCGCTTGCCTTGGGAGACTGTAGATGCAAGATCGCCGCCTCTTGTTCTGCTGCCACCTGGTGGTCGTTTGAGCAGGTACACTGTTGATTTGTTTCGTTGGTCCGTTGTGTGTGTGTGTCTTGTTAAATTGTGTGCATGTTTTTGTGACATCAGGACACAAATGTGTATAATGACATGGATATGACATAGGTATTACAAGGAGAGGGTGATTTATGAGGACATTACCCCATGTCCCCACTTTTCAAAAGGCTTATAAATCACACAGAATGTGTTTTTTTGAGAAAGTAAAAGTGTGCACAGTTTCCTGTGATGGGTAGGTTTAGGTTTAGGGGTAGTGTAGGGGGATAGAAAATACGGTTTGTACAGTATAAAAACCATTACGCCAATGGAATGTCCCCACATTTCACAAAAACAAACATATGGGTGTGTGTGTGTATGTGTATTTGAGTTAAATTGAAGTTTCTTTTTTTGTTTGGTTTGTTTATTGTATTATTCTTATGTTATTTGGTTATGTTGTAAATTGATTTAGGTGTTTGTTTGAATTTTGTTACCAGGGTTGGTTGGGTACCATGTCTTGCTTTACATTGATGTTGCTCAGTTAAAGAACTGAGAATTTAAGGGAATTTATTTTGGGTGTTTTTTAGTTTTTTCCTGATGGTGTATTGCGTTATGTGGTTTGAAGTAGTTAATGTATAATTTTGTTTGCCATTTGTTTTTGTTGGCTGGATGGTTTGGATTGTTTAAATGTATTTTTTTTTTCAATCTTGTTTTCCCAATTTGAGCTATATCTAATGTTTGATGTAAAGACTTTAGTTATTTTTGGTGCTCTATTTCTTTTGTGATTTGCGGTTTTATTTTTTTTATTTTTGTATTGGTTATTATTATTATTATTGTTGTTGTTTTTTTTGTGAGTATCGGGGTGGCTGGTTCATTTGGTCCAACTACACCAAAGCCATTGGGCTGGTTATATAGTGTTGAAGCACAGTGTACAGTAATTGAAGGCTTGTCTCTTTGGGGCCCCACAAGCAAGGTATTTGGCCACCTCCGCTACCAATACCCATGAATACTAGTTTGTTTTGACTTTTATAGTGTAAATTGTCTTTTCTTTAATTCTATGGATGTTATGGATGATCTCAATGTTTTTTCGAGGCGATTTGATAAATAAACTTTTGATCTTGTGGCATTGTTTCTGCTTGTCCTTTTCATTTAGTTGAAAGCCTGCTAGTGCTATCGGGAGGATTGTAAATTTGGGGGTCTTCATCAGGGGCATCTGGGGTATAATCTGATTGGGTCCCAATCACAATGACATCACAACAATTAAAGGTTGACTGTCTGGCTTTTTGACACTAGCAGTTTTCTCTGGAAGAAGGGATGATTTTCCCTTTTTCTCATCTTGTATTGTTATATTTAGTGTTTCAATATAACTTGATAAACAAACAGCTTTCATTTTTTGTCATGATATGAAGCTGATTTATATGACAACACACAGTTTAAAGTAAAGATAGTGAATAACACATTCACAACATTGCTGCTTTAACATTTCACTAAAATATTTTGAACAAAAACAAAATAAATCTGTACAAACTTCAGATAGTAACTTCTGTACATTGTTTATGTTTAATAAAGTGTAAAATGACACCTACTTTGATTTTTGAAAGTACAGAAATATTTGATTACATTTCAGGTGATTTATTAGCAGAGACATTTTTTAAGAAAGTGAATAAGAACTAGCATATACATGTACATGTAGTTTCAAAATCAGGCATCATTAATTGTTTACTAAAATACCTTTGCTTATTAAATTAATGAAACAAACCTACACAAACCATAAAAAAAGTTTAAAAACTTAAACATTTAAACATAATATCTGCAGAATAATTAGATATTTGCTCTGACATAATGGTAGACCTAAAGGGGACCTATTATGCCCCCTTTCACAAGATGTAAAATAAGTCTCTGATGTCCCCAGAGTGTGTATGTGAAGTTTTAGCTCAAAATGCCGCACATACTGTATAATTTTTTATAGCATGTTAAAATTGCCACTTTTCGTGGTTGAGCAAAAATGTCAGTGTGGTCCCTTTAAATGCAAATGAGCTGCTGCGCTCGGCCTGAGAGGGCGGAGCTTCACGAGCTGATTCTCCTGTGACAGGATTCAGTCAGGACACACTATAATGACAGAAACTGTGAATATATGCTGCATAGAGAGAGCCGTAATTGAACTAAACTATACCTGTTCTAACTTATATTGTCTTTTTGTTTTTTTTTTATCCACTATATTACTACAAGCCTGTTGTAGCGGACCCTGTTCTACTTTACAGATGAGTTTTATGATGTTTATTGTACTTCACACAAAAGATGAAGTGTCCGTTTTCACTCAGAAAATCACTGTAAGAGCTTAATAAAACACTGCAAATGTACATTAAAATATTATCTATAAACTCTCTCTCTGTCCCTTGTATTATCATCAACATACACAGCGAAGAACACAGAAACACTCGTTACAACTAACAGTAAACAAATATATAAAGACCTTATGCCTTTTGGGTGATGCTTAATAAACTTTATACCCCTAAATAAACTCAGATGAACTGTAATAAAGTGTCTCTCACCTTCATTACTGCTGTATCCAGCATCACTCTGGAGACTGTAAGCTGGATCACGAACAGTTTTTACTTGTATATCCTTGAGTAGCATATTTTAGCACAGTCTCTGTTTTGTATTGTCTCTTTGTATTGATATTCGTTCACTAAGCAGCCGGTGTGAAATGATTCGCACAGATATAAACGAATTTCGACAGAACTAAGGGAGCATTTTCCTGGAAAACCAAGTTAATCCACCTCCTTTTCAGCGGCTCAGATTTAGGGAGTAAATGAAGAGAATTATGTGGATTAATCCATCCAGCTACAGAACACCTAAAACGCTTGGGAGACATTCTCGTCAGTGCAACAATAGCAGACTCGCTGTGAACGCGCTCAGGGTGGTTCTATGTTCAAACTTAAGTGTCTGTCAACATTCGTGGGCGGGGCCTGTGGCTTTTGTGATGTCACACTGCCAGGGATCTGGAAACGGCTTGTTCTGAGACACTGCTTATGATTTATGAGGATTGAGGAGTGGGTGGATTTTTATCACTATAGGTTGGTGGTGTACACACACTGCCAACACACATTTATGTCCAAACACCATGCAAAAGTGAATTTTGCATAATAGGTCCCCTTTAAAGCTTAATTTGCAAACTTATAAATAGAAACAATTCACTAGCATAGTTTCATAGAAAAATAAACTTGTGCTTTTCTAATCAATCTTCTCTATGCTGTTGAATGTTTGAAGCCAACTTTCTATCATTAGTAGACCTTCAGAGTAAGGCTCACAGGGGAATGATCAGACAGAGCTATATCCGTGCAAATAACACAACTTTTTACATATTTTACATCATTCTCCAACATGAAAATATAGTCTAATCTGGACTTTGTTGGTTTCTTAGGTTCTTTATTTTGAATGTATGTGTAAATACGTGCTTCATCGTGCTTTTTTCTCCAGACATCTGAGAGCTTCAGTATACTCATGAAATCATTCAGTGTTTTTCTCAGTGGAGCATGTCTTGAGATTTCTTTGTTCGCGTCCAGTTCAGGGTCAAGTGTTGTGTTAAAGTCTCCACCAATCACAGGTGTGCATGTAAACGCATCTGGCCCATCTGTTAAGAAGCTGTAGAAAATCTTCAACATGAGATGACCTATCAGATTAGGACCATCAGCATCGTAGTAAACACTTACAAACGTGTACTTCTGACTGTCAATCTCAACATGAACCCAAGCATATTCTCCACCCTCACAAGAAGCATTCAGAATTGTGTGTGGTTTATTGATAAGAATGGCAACCCCTTTTCTGTTTGAACTGAAGTATGTCATATACATTTTCTTCTCCTCCTCCTTCTTTTCCTCTTCCTCTTCCCCATCCTTGTTGTCAGTTCTTTCTCTGCATGTCGGATCTTCTAGTTTTACTAAGACATAGTTCTCTGATAAGGCCTCAGTGATGATTATCCAGTCTTTATCAGACTTTTCACCACCATCCATTGGACCAATTTTGGTCTCTTGCAGAAGCACAACATCATATTGGTCAAAGATTTTCAGTAGTTTAGTTTTATGTTTCTTTAGTTTTCCTTTCAGACCATTAATGTTCCAGGAGAGAACTGTGATGTCAGCACTTTCTGATGTAGATGTCATTATGAGGAAGATTTTTTTGTTGTTGTTTGTGAAGTTTACTGTAAACACACACACACACACACACACACACACACACACACACACACACACACACAGTGTATTTAATATGTTTTTGGTAACTGAGCTGAGATTCAGTTCAATTTCAGATTCAAGTTTAATTAACATGTATTTCCACTGTCATTTCAAACTCTTGCGTTCGATTTAGTGCAGTGTACAGAATGAGCAAACTTTCTTTTCTTATCCCTACAATAAGCCTATAAGTGCACAATTCAAACTGACAATGTTAAAAAATGACTTTGATTGATTTAACATCTCTTTAATCAATCAAAATATCTACTTAATATGTGAGCAATAATTGATGACATGCCATTGATTTTTTTTAAGTTAATGCAAAGACTGAGGTGAAGTAACTTCAACGAAAACTTTGAGAGAGAGAGTTTACATTTTTAATTTTAAAAATAAAAGAGATTTAAAGAGAAAATTAAAAATTAAAGAGAGTTTTAATTTACTGATGTTTGTCTTATTTACAAATCAATTAGAATATTCAAGGACTAAGGTCCTCTATTTTTGATGCCAACATTCAGACTTCAAAAAAGAAATCCAGAACTCTGACATTATAATACTACAAAAAACATGGAATGTAAGAGATTTGTCCACTGGCTGCCCAACTGGATTTGGAGAAATAGTCCTACCATCAACCAAACTAAGAGGGGTGACTCAGGGCAGAGACTCGGGGGGAATGCTGATATGGTACAGATCAGAACTCAGACTCAATCTATAAATCTAAAAAAGTCAGAAAACTTTACATTTGGTTAAAAATCCAAAAAGACACTGTCTCCACAGACCGTCACATATTCTTGTGTGCTACATATTTACCCCCGGCTGAATCTCCCTATTACAAAGAAGAAACGTTCTCCATCCTGCAAGATGAGATCTGCTATTTCCAGACAAAAGGATATGTGTTAATGTGTGGCGATTTAAATGCTAGAACTGGAATTGAACCAACACACAGGGAGACAAATATATTACAAGCCACCCTCTGCCCTCATACCACCTCAGAAATAATTATGACAGCCCGAGTCGGGCTGGCAGGCCTCACTCACTTCAAGATATTGATTACAAATTCCACACCATCGGACCCAATCCTCAAGGATTTCTCCTGAACCTGCAGATCTGGACGGCATTTGCAAGTATGGTTTGAACACTAAATGGCAATTTAGTATTAAGATTTTGAACCCCTTTAACAAAGGTGCTTTATAGTATTGAAACTGATGGTTCCTCCAGCAATTGTTAAAGGTGCTCTAAGTGATCCTGAGCGGAGTAACTTCCTGTTGACGTTCGAAGTGTTGTCAAACAAAACAGAGGCTAGCTAAACCCTCCCTCCTCCTCCTCCTCCTCCCCTCCCCTCCGTGCTTCCTGAAACAGTCATGAACGCACATTTAAAATCATTCTTGTTGGTTATTGGCTGGAGCATGTTTATTATGCTAAGTGGTCCAGGCTGCACCAGTTTGTTTTTATTGCCGTTTTCGGAGCTTGTGGCGACTACAGAGACCGCGTTTTTTTTACAGTGTGTTCAGGGGACAGGCAGTTAGCGAATAGTGAGGAGATGTTTGCTGTATGTGACAAAAAATGTTTTGGCCTAAAAACGCGTGACATCACTTAGAGCATCTTTAATTTACTCTTTCCATTGTTGCATTCCCCTGTTATGATACAGTTCAAATTCATTTTCCACTCTGTCGTTGCGTGAATGGTATGTTGTGTTTGTTTCAGTTATGTGTTTGTGATTTAGTTCAATAAAACTTGTGTGCACACTCTTGCGAGTTGATTCTGGTCTGCTTATAAATCAATGTCCCTGATAACGATTCAATCACAGCTACATGCTAAGAAAGCGATATTCTGTGGACACGGAAAATATCCTTTCTATAAGAGTTAATAGACGATCAATACTGAGTGTTCGCTGGCCGAACAGATTAATTGATTGTAATATTAATTCAGCTACATTAAGTTATTTTGATTAAGTGATTCAAATATTTATAATTAATTATGAGTTATGATTCATTATTCATATTTCTTTTGAGCTAATTTGCTTACAAGTAAACTGAAATTTATTTCTGTGATCAAAGCTGAATTTTCCCATTGAGGCCTAATGTGTCCTTGATGATGAATTGAAGTATTAATTCATTTTAAAAAAACCTACTGACCCCAAATTTTACTTGTATCCAATACCTGTATTTATCTACCTGCATCTACATTATTATATGTTAGGAAAGTCAACTTAAATGAAATGCTGCACTTATGTTTATAAAATGTTTGTGTATGTGAAAATGTAAATTAAATGTATTGTTTATTGATCTCTTTAAATAGATTTTTAATGAAATTCAAGGTCGTCATGTCATTTGGAGTGACCACAAATCGTGGTGCAACCAATAATAGCAATAACTCTATTAAATTAAAAATAAAATATTTAATTTCTGTGGATGAAATATGAATCACTGATATAATATGCTTATGCGAATGGTATTTTTAAAACATTTTTATCAGTTTTATTCGATTTACAGGGAAAAAAATTAAGTAATTTAAAGGGTTAGTTCACCCAAAAATGAAATTGCTGTCATTAATTACTCACCCTCATGCCGTTCCACACCCGTAAGACTTTCTTTGATCTTCAGAACACAAATTAAGATATTTTAGTTGAAATCTGATGGCTCAGTGAGGCCTGCATAGCCAGCAATGACATTTCCTCTCTCAAGATCCATTAATGTACTAAAAACATATTTAAATCATTCATGTGAGTACAGTGGTTCAATATTAATATTATAAAGCGACGAGAATATTTTTGGTGCGCCCAAAAAACAAAATAATGACTTATTTAGTGATGGCCGATTTCAAAACACTGCTTCAGAAGCATCGGATCATAAATGAATCAGTGTATCGAATCTGCTGTTCGGAGCGCCAAAGTCACGTGATTTCAGCAGTTGGCAGTTTGACACATGATCTGAATCATGATTCGACACAAAAGATTCATTTATGATCCGAAGCTTCCTGAAGCAGTGTTTTGAAATCGGCCATCACTAAAAAGTCATTATTTTGTTTTGTTTTTTTTTTGCGCTCCAAAAATATTCCGAAAATCCTAAAAGCAATAATTTGAACCAATTGCTCTGTATGGCAGTGTGGTATGGGGACCCCTAAAAACCCAAGATTTCTCAAAATGGGAAAAAGAAGAAATTGAAACTCTGCATACTCAAATTTGTAAAAGGATCTTATAAGTAAACAGAGCGACACCAAACAACTCATGCAGAGCTGAATTAGGACAATACCCTTTATTGATAACCATCCAAAAAAGTGTCAGGAGCAGAACCTGATCAGGAGTGCCCTATCACAGCTGGTCCTGAAACTACAGCCAAACCTACACAGCACAATCCGGCCCAAACAAACTGTTCAATTACAAAGACAAAATTACATCAACTATTGGAAAGATGCCACTAAATCACAAAAAAAATGATGGAACTCTATTTACAACTAAAAAGACTACAACCAGCAGAATATCTGAGCTGTGTTAAAGAACATAAAGTGAGAAAGACCCTAACCAGATACAGGCTGAGTGATCATAGCCTAGCTGTAGAGAGAGGATGAGCAGCCGCGAGAGCAGAGACTGTGTTCACAGTGCTCTCAGAGAGACACTTCCTGCTGCACTGTGACCACTATCTCAACATTCGATCGGACTATTTCACTAAATTCCAGCTACTAGAATCAAATTTTATGGCATTATCAAATACAGAAAAATTAAGCTATATTCTGGGAGAAAACTCCGGCTTGCTTGCAATAGCAGCAAAATATGTATCTTGCCAGTCACCCAGTGGACAAAACTAGTCAGAAATATTAACATTACATAACATCTAAATGTATGTACAGTTTTTTTTTTTTTTTTACATTGTCTTAATCATTTTCTTGTTATTTCTTGTGCATAAAAATATTCATGAGTTTATTGTTATTTTGTTTATGTATTATATTACTATTATTTGTTCATTGCTCATGTAATGGCCACTGCTTTGGCAATACTGTGTAAGTTATGCAAATAAAGCTAATTTGAATTAGAATTTGACAGAGAGAGAGAGAAGGAACAGAGAGACAGGCCAGCTCTGGTCACATGATCTCCTGAGTCCTGCACGGGTCCTGTTTCATAAACCCGTACCCGCAGTTATTAACAGCACACCTGACCCGATATCCGACAGAAACACAAATTTTAGCCCGTACCTGACCCATTTGACATAAAAACCGTGACCCGACCTGCACCCACTTTTAATCTGCTACATGAGGTAGACAAAATCATTTTCTCATGTAGCCAAACTTGGCTGCAATGCTCAGCGCTGCAAATTTAAGCACAGCGTGCTTTAAACCTTTAACAGACTTCAGACAGAGCGTGAACACAAATAAGCACGGGACCATTTGCAAGCAGCTGTCAAATGCACCGAGTCGAGTTGGAATAGTCTTGGCTGTTGGACCTGCAGTCCACCTGTGCCCACCGCACGTCCCACCCGCACCACACCCGACACGTAAATATTATTCCACCCGTTACATAAAATGTGACGGGTCATCCATCAGGTACCCACCCGCGAGCAGGAATCTGACGTGATCAACACGACGCATGCCTGTGATACTGATGCAGGATCCGGTCAATACTGATCCAAGGTTTGGACATAAACACTGAAGCTCTGTAATGCAAATAACATAGCAGAATAACAGTGTACAGATTAATTAGTTGAATAGATTCAGAGAATAAATATTATCATCACTTCATAACATTAAGGTTGATCCACTGCAGTCACATGACCGTTTTAACAATGTCTTTAGTACCTTTCTGGACCTTGAAAGTGTTGATTATATTGCTGCCTATGGACGAGTCATATACCTTTCGGATTTCATAAAAAATATCATAATATGTGTTCTGAAGATGAACAAAGATCTTATGGGTTTGGGACGACAAGAGGGTTGATTACATTTATGGGTGAACTAACCTTTCAAGGCAAACTGTCAATATAAAATACAGTCACACTTTAGCTCAGGGTCCAGCTCTCACTATTAACTATGATTTTTCCCTCAATAAACTCCTAATAACTGTTTATTAATAGTTAGTATTGTTAAATTTAGGTATTGAGTAGGATTAAGGGATGTAAATACAAACCCGATTCCAAAAAAGTTGGGACACTGTACGAATAAAAAAGGAATGCAATATTTACAAATCTCATAATCTTATATTTTATTCACATAGAATATAGATACATATCAAATGTTGAAAGTGAGACATTTTGAAATGTCTTGCCAATTTGGCTCATTTTGGATTTCATGAGAGCTACACATTCCAAAAAAGTTGGGACAGGTAGCAATAAGAGGCCGGAAAAGTTAAATGTACATATAAGGAACAGCTGGAGGACCAAGTGCGTGTGGCATGGGCAGTTTACACATCTGGAAAGGCACCATCAATCTGAAAGGTATCCAAGTTCTAGAACAACAAATGCTCCCCATCCAGACGTTGTCTCTTTCAGGGAAGACCTTGCATTTCCAACATGACAATGCCAGACCACATACTGCATCAATTACAACATCATGGCTGCGTAGAAGACGCATCCTCCATAAAAAGGAAGATGAGACAAAGAAGACCTAAGACAGTTGTGCAACTAGAAGCCTGTATTAGACAAGAATGGGACAACATTCCTATTCCTAAACTTGAGCAACTTGTCTCCTCAGTCCCCCGACGTTTGCAGACTGTTATAAAGAAGAGGGGATGCCACATAGTGGTAAACATGGCCTTGTCCCAACTTTTTTGAGATGTGTTGATGCCATGAAATTTAAAATCACTTATTTTCCCTTAAATCAACATTTTCTCAGTTTAAACTTTGATATGTCATCTATGTTGTATTGTGAATAAATATTGAAATTTGAAACTTCCACATCATTGCATTCTGTTTTTATTCACAATTTGTACAGTGTCCCAACTTTTTTGGAATCGAGTTTGTATTATCATGCAGAATAAGGCATTAATATGTGCTTAACAAGTACTAATAAACAGCCAATATCCTAGTAATATTCATGCTAATAAGCAACTAGTTAATAGTGAACTGAACTCTAAACTAAATATTACCTAAAATTCACTAAATCAAGTTATTGCATAAAGACAAACATACCTTGATGTTCACAACAGATCTTCCTGGTGTCAGAACAGGGTTATAAGCAGACAGCTCAAACACACCCAAGGTAACATGATCTACTGGGGAGTGGCGAGCCAGTCGTGTGTCACTAGTGTCGGCCTTGATAACATCCAGGAGGAAGTGTTCATTCATGCCATGTTACACATATGCTCTTTACACGTCTTTCATTAATTAGTGATGATGCACCACATATTTGCTGATCAAGTTGAGCCAGTTCAGGCATCCGATCTGTTTGCTTTCTTTGTTTCATGATTCACATATAACCATAAAATCTATCATCTATAATCTTCAGCAGCAGATGATGAATTTGTTTGGTGTACATTTGTTGTCACTGATATGTTGTCATTCAATGAAAGGATGGATGAGTTTAATTCACAAAGTGGCTAAAACTGAAACTAAGTCTATCATTTCATAAATCATTTTACTGAAGAGGCACGATGACTCAGTAAGGGATCTCTGTTGCTCTGCTCCAAACCAGGAGACATGAAGCATGAGTGAATTGGACAATAAATAATATTATTCGTAGGGGTTAAAATTATCCGTAGGGGTGTGTGTGTGTGTGTCTGTGTGTGATGGATTGTCCATCTGTCCAGGTGTTTCCCTGCCTGTGGCCTGAGACACTGGAATAGACTCCAGCATCCCTGTGACTCTACAAGAATGAGTGGTTTAGAGAGAATGGATGAATAAATTCCCTCAAGGCTTTAATGTTTTGCAAAACTCATCATTTTGTGTTTATTTTGTCTCTTTAGCACAGTTGTGTGTATGACTCTGAGGGGGGTGGATTTACAATCCCTCTTATTGTTTTATATAATGAATTGGAAATCATAGCTTTCTTAAACCAGTGTATCTATTCTGGTGTTTCTGTTCCAGGTGGTATTTTGGTATCTGAGAGGGATAAGAGGGATTGTACTGTAAATCCAGCCCCTTCATTTAGCCCAGCTTCCAGAGAATAAATATGTACTTAATTAATATGTAATCAAATTAATCAACAGTTACATTTTGTCGAAAGAGAATAGTCAGTTTGAACTTTATTCTTACTCATTTTAATCTGTGCCCTGTCTGTAGTTTTAATGTTCTGTTCCAGTGAAATCTTGACTCAGGCCTTCAAAAGGTAAAAATATTTCCTATGTTTTATCTAATTATGCTTAAAGAGGTTGAATATTATTATTATTATGAGACACATGTGACTGTGCCAAAGGAAAAATCTCCAGGAGAATCCAACAGTTGCCCATTGCTGCAGGTCTTCCAGGCCAAGGCACTCATGGAAATGGCCCAGGGTGGTCTTGACCAACAGCTTCTGGGGGAGAGCTGTGCACGGCCACCGACCTCCCTCTCCGGACGACTAAGTTGACAGCGCGCTCAGTTGGTCAGGCGATGGCCCCCTTAGTAGTCCAGCAGCACCGTCTATGGCTGAACCTGGCTGTATTGCGTTCAAAGTGTCAACAAATTTATCTGTGATTCGGTGAAATCGGACCATTTTTTTTAAAATTAAAAATGCAATGGAGGGTTTGGCAAATCTGTTTCACCAATCATATTATTATTACAGTATCAGTATCAGTATTATTACTGAGGGTGTTCTTGCTTATCTCAGGGTGCTTATTTTGAAATTAGATTTTGTGATTTTTTTTTTTTTTACCCATGTTTACATTTTTTTTTAACAACGAATTATTTGTGATCAAACATTAATTGGCGGACCCCCAGCAGTACTACTGCAGACCCCTTGTTGAAGACCCTTGTGCCAAGATATTCTCAATGACCTCGACTGTCCAAACAAACTCTTAAAGGTGCCCTCGAATGAAAAATTGAATTTACACATTTACATTTACATTTACATTTATTCATTTGGCAGACGCTTTTATCCAAGCGACTAACAAGTGAGGAATACAACAAGCGAGTCGTCATGACGAGCAAATAGACAAGAAGTGCTCATAATACAAGTTATAGGCGTGCTCAGATTATCCTAAGCTACAATAGAGAGGGATTAGAGAAAGTGAAAGGATAGGAATAAGAAGTTGTTTTTTTTTTGTTTTTTTTTAAGATGAGGTTAAGTGCTCACGAAAGAGATGGGTTTTCAGCTGTCTTTAAGATAAATTCAGCTGAATTTATCTTGGCATAGTTAAATAACAAGGGTTCAGTACTGGAAATGACATACAGTGAGTCTCAAACTCCATTGTTTCCCCTCCTCTTATATAAATCTCATTTGTTTAAAGACCTCCGAAGAACAGGCGAATCTCAACATAACACAGACTGTTACGTAACAGTCAGGATCATTAATATGTACGCCCCCAATATTTGCATATGCCAGCCCACGTTTCCAACATTATAAAAGGCATTAGACAAGCCAGTATTAACGTCTGGATGTGCACAACCAAATCATCAGACTAGGTAAGCAAGCAAGAACAATAGCGAAAAATGGCAGATGGAGCAATAATAACTGACATGATCCATGATAACATGATATTTTTAGTGATATTTGTAAACTGTCTTTCTAAATGTTTCGTTAGCATGTTGCTAATGTACTGTTAAATGTGGTTAAAGTTACCATTGGTTATTACTGTATTCACGGAAACAAGAGAGCCATCGCTATTTTCATTTTTAAACACTTGCAGTCTGCGCCAGTGTAGGGAGTATGACGTCTGATCCCGGGTGTCATGACACGTCAGCGCCGGGGGCGGGGTTTGGGGCGTGTGTGTGATAGCTTGTTATTCCGGCTGTTGTCGCCATTAAAAGCAAGTGTTAGCCAGCCTCTCGAGTCGGCGATTCATTGTGTCTCATCTACACACTGGCGTGGTGGCAGCGTTACCGAATCCACTCCTTAAATGTATTCTTTGTGCTCACGTGAGATCAGTTCACGCTACGAGTGCATATAAACTAGCAGCGGATTATCTTTGCCGACGAGACGCGAGCCGTAACCATGGCGAACACACACAGAGCGCCGAAGCAGTGGTGCCTCACTAAAGTCGAGACAGTGAACTCCTTTGAGAACTGGCGTCAGAACCTCGTTTATACGTTATCACTGGACACTGAGTTTGCCCCGTTTTTAATGGACGGCATAAACTGGGAAAAGAAGACGAGGGCTTCGCCATATAGGGGTTTCACAGATGATAACGAGGAAATTCCTGCAGCTCAACGACGCACGCGCCAACAAAAGGTTAGCATGCTTGAGCTTATGCTGGGGCAGATCGCTAATTACTGTCCAGCATATCCCGCAATACTATTGTAAGAATTCCACTTGCATTGACCATATATGGCAAGTAATCAGACTACACTTTGGATTTCAGTCCACTGGTGCTCATTTCATTGACTTTGCTGCTATTAAACTAGAGCCCAATGAGGGTCCGGAGGACTTATACCAGAGACTAATGGCTTTTGTTGAGGACAATTTACTCCGCAAAGACTCTGGCATTACTCATGGAGGTGTTCCCGTTGTGGAGGATGAAGAACTCTCCCCCACAATAGAAAATATCATTGTTCTCACATGGCTTCGACTTATACACAGCGAGCTGCCAAAACTCGTAAAGCAGAGGTATGGTACTGAATTACGGTCACGCACACTGGCGTCTATAAAACCAGAGATATCCCAAGCCCTCAGCTCATTACTGGATGAACTTCAGTCGTCAGAGGATGCCAGAACAATGCGCACTGCGGTGTCCAGCCTTCCAAGGCAGAGACTGACGTCTCTGGGTCGATCCAGGAAGTCGTGTCCACTGTGTAAAGAGGCTCACAGACCAGATAATCATTTTCTCAGTAAATGCCCCTTTCTGCCTCCTCACGACAGGGCATTCATTGCTAAAGCACGGCAAGTGGCAGGTTCGTCGGGTCACACAGAGGGTGAATCTGATGATGGCAACGATGACTCCGTGTGTTGCCCGATGGCAGTGCAGCGCGTTCGTATCATGCAGTCTCCATGCCTCGATGCTTTCCATAGTTATGCCCCAGTCAGACTGACCATCGACAGTGGTGCTACGGGAAACATGATAAGAGCAGCTTGTGCTAACAGACTGGGTCTTAAGGTCACCAGCAGTAATCAGTCAGCTCACCAGGCAGATGGCTCTTCACCCTTAAAGGTAGTTGGAGAAACACACACCCACTTTCACAGAGATGGACATGAGCTTTACTTTGAAGGGCTTGTCGTAGAAAATTTAGACTCTGATATTCTCGCTGGCATACCGTTTATGGAATGTGTGACATCCTTCACTGCCGCCCTTCTAATCGCAGATGAGCGCAAAGAGACGTTGCGGGATGGTATCATAAGCCTGTGCATCGGTCTCCGTCCACTCGATGGTCCATTGGCTGTGGTCAGGACTGACCCAGCGCCTGGATTCGCAGCATTAACCAATGATGAGGTGCTCGCTCAGCACAGGTTGGTCATCGAGGTGGGCGAAGCCAAAAATGTCAACAAAAACCCTGTTGCTGAAAAGGCCATTCAGGAGCTGCAGGGTGAGGTTTTGCGCTTGGAACCACACTGTCAGGTTGTCACTCCCCTTCTTTTGTCTGTAGCTGTTGCTCAGTTAAACAGCCGTATCAGATCACGTGGCATGTCAGCTCGGGAGATGCTGTTACAACGTGACCAGTTCTCTCTCAAACAGTTACCAGTCCATGATCAGGAGTTAATTACTCAACAGCATGCACAACGTCTAGTGAATCATCCCCACAGCAGTAAGGCCAAATCACCATCGAATCAGTTCGCAGCATGCCCAGATGTTGTCCCAGGTGATCTAGTGTACTTGTATAGTGATCGGAACAAGTCCCCAGGCACGAAGTCGATATCTTGTGCTAAATACTGACGGGGCATGGTGCAACATTCGAAAGTTCACTGGCTCTCAACTTCGACGCTGATCATACAGGGTCAGACTGAGTGACTGTTACAAAGTTGAGTCTATCCCTGAGCAAATGGTGCCTATTGAAGATGATGCAGACTCAGAGAGTGAAAGTCTGGATGCGAGCTCTCCTCCACCGGTTCCTGACATTCCTCTGGCAATAGCCGAACCGGCATCATCACCCGTCAGGCCTGTTAGCAGCACAAGTAACCTATGCGAGAGCAGGAGTGCATCCCCGTCGAAGTTACACGTCCCGATGCCGACCCCTCGGCGGTCTGGTCGTCTCCGTCAGCTCCCAGTCAAGCTGATGGACTACGAGCTGCAATAGGCCTGCAGCCTTACCTTGTATCCTTTGTTGGGTGTGGGGGGGGGAGTTTTGGTGTTATATATCTTTGTGTTTGTGGTGTTCTTTTATAGCCTACTAGGCTGTACTGAATAGTTGATTGTGACATGTTGTTTCTTGTTGCCACACATTGCTATTCTGGTTACCCCGCTGTGTTTCACAGGTCAGCAGTCACTGTAGGAGAGGGAGTGTGCTTTATGGAAAATGGGTGGCGCCAGTGTAGGGAGTATGACGTCTGATCCCGGGTGTCATGACACGTCAGCGCCGGGGGGCGGGGTTTGGGGCGTGTGTGTGATAGCTTGTTATTCCGGCTGTTGTCGCCATTAAAAGCAAGTGTTAACCAGCCTCTCGAGTCGGCGATTCATTGTGTCTCATCTACACACTGGCGCTGTATAATGCATAAAACACAACTCCATTCTTTATAAATCTCTCCAACAGTGTAGCATTACCCGTTAGCCACAGAACACTATCAAACTCATTCAAAATCAGAAGTAAACAATACAACAGTATACAATACTCACATAATCCGACGCATGCATGACGAACACTTTGTAAAGATCCATTTTGAGGGTTATATTGTGTAACTTTGTTTAAGGCACTGTTAAGGGCAGCGCGAGCTCTGTAGGCGGAGAGCACGGGATTTAAAGGGGCCACAGCATAAATCGGCGCGTTTATAATGATGCCCCAAAATAGGCAGTTAAAAAAAATAATAAAAAAAAATCTATGGGGTATTTTGAGCTGAAACTTCACAGACACATTCAGGAGACACCTTAGACTTATTATACATCTTTTAAAACATAATCTAGGGCACCTTTAATGCAGAGGAGGAAGTGATTATCTAATCTGAGGAACAAAACTGATGATCTTTATTTAGATTTAGCTGAAGGAGTCTGTGAGATCTAGGGCCAAATGTTTAGAAATCGGAGAGAAAAACACCAGCTGTTTCTTTGCTTTGGAAAGAGAAATAAAAATGAACTCTTTGTCCGCATTAAACATTTAAAACAAACCCCCCTCAAACCAACAAATGGTATATTCTTTTTATAATAAAGTATATAGTTTGAATTATAATGTAATTTATGCTACATCCTTTATAGAAAAATCAAACTTTACACTGCAGTGAGAAGTCTGAAACGCTCTGCATGCAATCTCAAGCCGAACTTACTATGGCAATGCAATCTCTGAAGAAAGATAAATCACCAGGCTCAGACAGCCAACTATTGAGGTTTATACATACTTTTGTGAAATTATTTTGTGAAAGACAGCACTGGCTAACAATCATTAGTTTTCAAAAGATTAAAAACTGGTTCATCTGAAATAATTATGAAACTCAACTGGGTTTTATGGCTAAACGACATATAATATCAGTTCTACTTTATTGTTCATTCTGTTTGTCACAGAGCGGAAATTTGTCTTTGACACCTGTGACATAAAAACATCCACATTAATGCTTTAAAGGTGCCCTAGAATTAAAAATTGAATTTATCTTGGCATAGTTGAATAACAAGAGTTCAGTACATGGAAATGACATACAGGAGTCTCAAACTCCATGTTTCCTCCTTCTTATATAAATCTCATTTGTTTAAAAAACCTCCGACGAACGGAAATCTCAACATAACACCGACTGTTTACGTAACAGTCGGATCATTAATATGTATGCCCCAATATTGCATATGCCAGCTCATTTCAAGCATTAGACAAGGCGGTATTAACCTGGATCTGTGCAGCTGAATCATCAGACTAGGTAAGCAAGCAAGAACAATAGCGAAAAATGGCGATGGGCAATAATAACTGACATGATCCTGATATCATGATATTTTTAGTGATATTTGTAAATTGTCTTTCTAAATGTTCGTTAGCATGTTGCTAATGTACTGTTAAATGTGGTTAAAGTTACCATCGTTTCTTACTGTATTCGCAGAGACAAGAGAGCTGTGCTATTTTCATTATTAAAACACTTGCAGTCTGTATAATCATAAACATCTTCATTCTTTATAAATTTCTCCAACATGTAGCATTAGCCTTTTAGCCACAGAGCACTATCAAACTCATTCAGAATCAAATGTAAACATCCAAATAATACTGTACTTATGCGATTACATGATGCATGACGAACAATTTGTAAAGATCCATTTTGAGGGTTATATTAGCTGTGTGAACTTTGTTTATGTTGTTCAAGGCAAGCGCGAGCTCCGGGGTGGGGATCACGATATTTAAAGGGTCCGCAGCCTAAATCGGCTCATATTTAATGATGCCCCAAAATAGGCAGTTAAAAAATTAATAACAAAAAAATCTATGGGTATTTTGAGCTGAACTTCACAGACACTTCAGGGACCCTTAGACTTATATTAACAACTTTTAAAGATGTTCTACGGCACCTTTAAAAACACATCACACATTAATAACACAAACATTCACTATAACAAATTATACAATGAAACATTATCCTTATTTATTTAAAGGGTTATTTTTCACCCAAAATTAAAATTATGTCATTAATGACTCCACCCTCATGTGTGTTCCAACCGTAAGACCGTTTAGAATTATAGATATTTTAGAATTAGTCCGATAGCTTTCTGTCCCTCCTTGAAAATGTATGTACGGTATACTGTCCACCGTACATACGCTGCTTCTCTTCTACGGCTTGGCATCCAGCTTATTGGTGCATTACTGCCCCCTTCTGCCCGCAGTGACGCTGCTGATGTAGACGCTGCTGACGTGTTTCCGGTGCGCCTGAGCTTCGTTTACAGTCTGAGGGAGACCACGCTGTATTCAGCTATTCTACATGTTTGTATTTTTGCTATTGCTATATTTTTTAAAATGGTGCATAGGTGTGCATGTCCCAGATGTCCCTAATCGCGTCACTGGCCGAGCAGAAGGGGGCGTAATGCACCAATAAGCTGGATGCCAACCGCCGTGAAGAAGAAGAAGCACGTCACTGTGGATATACACAGACCCGGAAGAGAAGACAATGCTGAATAAAGTCGTATTTTTTTGTTATTTTTGGACCAAAATGTATTTTAGATGCTTCAAAAACTTCTAACTAACCCACTGATGTCACATGGACTACTTTGATGATGTTTTTATTACCTTTCTGGACATGGACAGTGTAATGAAGCGGGAGACTCGGAGAGATCCATATGCAGCTTTTATTAAACAGTAATCGTAGTCGTACAGGCAGGGTCAGAGAACAGCAGATACAGTGTCAGGCAAGACGTAATCAGAATCAGTACCAGGCAGACGTCGGGACAGGCGGCAGACAAGACAGGAGAATCCAGCAAACAGGCAGTAGATTACAAGGCAGGCGGCGAGCAGAATGCAGAGGTAATAGACAGTCCAGGGTCATACACGGTGAAACAATACAATGGTAAATAACAGAAATGTCAGACTAGGCAGAACAAGACAGTGTGTGTGTGAGAGTGTCTTTTATAGTCCAGGTGATATGGATCGAGTTTGTGTAATCAGTCCAGGTGGGGAGTATGGTAATGTAGTCCAGCATGGATTAGTATTCAGGCAAGGGTGCCCTCAGTGGCGATCAAGGGAGCCACAGAGACCGTGTTTGTGACAGACAGTATACTGTACATACACTTTCAATGGAGGAACAGAAAGCTCTCGGACTAAATCTAAAATATCTTAAACTGTGTTCTGAAGATGAACGGAGGTCTTACGGGTTTGGAACTACATGAGGTGAGTCATTAATGACATGATTTTCATTTTTGGGTGAACTAACCCTTTAAGGATAAACTAAATTAGCATCACATCACTGACCCATGCATGTTCTTTGTGTAGTTTTTGTGCAACTTATTTGAAACAACATCTTGGAATCCACAAAACCTTTTTCTGTATAGAAACTATATTTACATTAAAAAAAATCAATAATAGGCTACTTGTACAATGTAGTAACTTTAAATGCCTAACTTTAAGTCGATGTCAGGATTTATGTTCAAATAAACAATATCACAACAGTTAATATAAAGACAGTTTCTGTTATTGTAGTAAATGCGTGTGCATAATATAGGCCATTGAGTATTACATGTGTGTTTATGATGCGATTACAGCTCCCACTAGAGGGCAGTGTTTCACTGTTACAGTTTATTATGTGCTGTATTAAAAGATGACTAAATCATTGTGTTTTTATGTGTTTATATAATATCGGCTAAGATACAGTGCTTATCTAGGTTTAATAAGCCTGAAATATACTTCGGTTGTGTTGATTATTTTGCACTAATTATTAGTCCACAAGGTGGCGACTCTGGCCCGAGCCGTTATTGCTTTCACAGACAAAGAAAATGCGGAGACAGAAGGACAAGAACAACAGAACCTGCCGAACTACTGCTGTAAACTGCTGTGTTTTAAAACTGTAATTACATTCACTGTATTATTTATCAGGTATGGATGTGAATCTAAATGTTTGTGAATCACATTTTACAATAGCTACCAAGCGTTTACTAATACTTTTTTTTACCAATACGTTAAAAACTTTCAAAACTCTTAGTACTAATCTCAACACATCATCAAAAGTTCACTTTTTTCAAACATTTCATGTTTTCAATTTGTGTAGTACAATACACAAAATCACAAAGTATCTTTTCACTACACAAAATAAGTGTTTCATCTATATAAATGTTTCCTTCACAGTAACTGCCTTTTATAATGCTATTACTATCAAACTTTTCGTTTTCATCTCTTTTCGTTCAGTTTAATACATTTGTCTGTTATTTAATCCAGATGATCTTAGTGGTTAATCAACTGGTGATTTCTATAGATACAGACGTTTAGTTTCTACTTTGTTTGCAATTGCTGATAATCATAGTAGTAAGTATCATATCATATAATAAGTAAATAATTTTTATTTTACATTATAAGTGATTTATCTTAGATTCTAACCATGTTCAAAGTGTGTGTGTGTGTGTGTGTGTGTGTGTGCGTGTGTTGTGTGTGGTCATGGTATTCCCTACATTAGGCAAATGTCCCCATGAGGAAAAAGGCTTATAAATCATCATACAGAATGATCTTTTTGAAAATCTAAAATCTCAGAAGGTTTCTGTAATGACGTAGGTTTCGGGTATAGGATAAATATACAGTTTGTACAGTATAAAAACCATTATGTCTATGAGTGTCCTCATAAAACATGGAAACACAACATTGTGTGGTTGAGTGTGTGTGTGTGTGTGTGGTGACATCTCTCAAAAGAGATTTACAATTTGTGAACACAGAGCAGGAAGGAGTACAAGGGAAAACAGGGAAACTGTATAACATCAGATTGATCAGAGATGCTCAGAAAGAAGAGAAAAGACAGATGACATCAAATACAGCATTTTACACTACAGTCTGTATGTCATGGTGACACTGTAAACGGATTACCATGGTAGAGACTGACACTTACTGTAACTCACCCTTATAAGATCAACTCATTATAGATTAGTCTATACGTGAGATCATTTAACTGTATTACAGCAACTCTGTTCTCCCAAAACTCATGACTTGCATACTGGTACACTTCTTATAACACACTAATAGTACGATTAGAGAGACCTTAATGGATTTATGTCCATAGGGAGGTGTATTCCGTAATGTAGTGTGGGGTGGGGGTTTGTAGTGTAATCTATCCGGGTTGTAACGAATTATTTCAGCATCAAGAGTGATTTAAACATTATCTTACATTGTTTGCTATTGAATGAACTGATTGTTTTATAAAGTACAGAAACTGAAGATCACACTGTTGTGTTCTGTATTTCCAACACAAATGATTCCTCCATTACGTCCACATGATCGTGTTGTCACATACACGTCAGGTTCCAACCTCCACCAATCCAGCACAACAAGCATCCCCAGAGACTGATCACCCCACCACCTCATCACTCCACTCACAACAGCACTTCAAGCACACACCACACAGACTCCATGTCCTTCTTGTTCGCATATACCTCTATGTTATGCTTACTCAAGGCCTCCTCTTCGTATACTCAACCTGTCTCCACGTGTCTCCTCCATCTGTGTGCCTCGTCTGCTTGTGGGTGTGTTCCAGTACAGCTCCCCTGTTCTCCAGCAACTCCAAGCTGCAGCGTAATCTCTACTCTACCTGCAAAATAAAGGACCGTACTATTCCTCATACTCCCTTCTCAACTCTCTACACCAGTGTCACTCACCTGTTGTTTCACACCGGCTCTACTGTGTTCACAATAACACCATTACCTGTTACATCTTGTCTGTCCCCTCCTGTATACCGTAACAGAAGACCGGACCAACACCGCAGACCCAGTATGAGCCAGCCGGATCCCTTCCAGGAACTCGTGGATGCGCTTTGGCGCACATTAACCATCCATCCTCCACCGCCATCTTCCTTTACTGTCCCTTCACCTGCACCAGCGAACACCACCGCAATTGTCAGCAGTCCTCCTTCATTGCCGCCGGACGCCAGTCCCATGGCTAAACCGGCGCCCTTCTCAGGATCGGCGGAGGATTGCAGCGGATTTCTGCTGCAATGCACACTGGTCCTGGAGATGCAGCGCACCTGTTACCCAGTGACACTACCAAGAAGCGTTCATTATTTCTCAGCTCAGCGGCAAAGCATTAAAATGGGCCGACTAACATCTGGTCCCCGCGGGCGCTGTAACCCAATCCTACTCGGCGTTTATTTCCCCTCCGGGAAGTGTTCGGACCCGATCACGGACTCTTCAGCTGGTGAGAAACTTATAATTTGAACAAGGATCAATGTCTATTACGATTATGCTTTGCAATTCAGAACGGTTGCAGCACTCAGCGGATGGAATGAACAAGCCCTGATAACGACTTATCGTCAAGGATTAGAACCTGGGGTGCGGCTGCATCTCGCTGCATGTGAGGACTCCATCGGCCTTGAAAAGTTCATCCAGCTCTCCATTCGCTGCGCCACTCGCATGCAAGCGTGCCATCCGGACCAGTCCCTCTCCACGTGCTCCTCTGCCGATCCGAACCCGTCAGCACCCCAGAAACCAGCCCAAGAACCAATGGATGTGGACCACTCTCGTCTATCATCTGAAGAACGCCGCCGCCGCTGACCCTTCATCTCTGTCTCTACTTGGGAGAACCTGGGCATGTGATGCTGCATGCCCCACACGACCGCCGCGACCCCTGGTGAGTGCTATTTCCTGCACTCTAAGATGAACCACCTCACTACTGTCGTCAATCTTAACTGCCTCTACTGTCCTCCCTTTCAGTGGTCGCGCTCTTCGACTCGGGGTCGCCGGCAACTTTCGTCTCCGGCGCCATCTGTCCGCCAACTACGTCTCAGACCCTCCGTCTCCTACCATCTACAATAGCAACTCACTACCGCAGACCCCTGAGCCGTAAGCGCGTCCGCACCGTGGCTGGAACCAGTAACACTTCAAGTGGTTTTACCTCAAATATACACCGAGAAGAGGCTCAATGCTGGTTCTGGGGACTCCACCGCTGACTTGTTCTTTCTCGCCCTGGGTTGGAGCATCATACCCCTATCATCGCCTGAACACGGGGCGCCATCCTGAGTGGGGCGACACATCTTCTCCTCGCGTCTGCTGACTTCCTGTTCCCCATCTCCTTGCGCCGGACCTCTCTCTCTGCGCCACTCCATCGAAATCCGTCGACAACGCTCCCGTCGACATTCCCAAGTGTTACGCCCCCCTTTCAGCGTTGCTTCCTGCCCCAACGGCTTCCATCTTCCTCCACACCGGCCATGTGATGGGCTGTGCCTCGCCTGCTCTTCCGGTGAACCAGTGCCAAAGGTAAGATATACTCTCTTTCCATCCCGGAGGAGAAGGCCGGAGGATTACATCAGGAGCCCTCGCCCAAGGTTACATCAAGGCCGTCTACTTCCCCTGCTGCTTCTATTTCTTCCTTCGTTTCTAAAATACGGAGGCTTGCGGCCATGCATGATTATTTCTCCCCTCAACAAAATAACTGTCCCACAGTTCAGGTATCCCCCCTTCCTCTCGCCAGCGGCCCTGGACCATCATCCGTGGTGCCACTTGTTTACGAAGCTGGACCTCCGCAGCACGTACAAAACCTCACCGGATTACGTGAGGGACGAGTGGAAGAACCGCCTTCTCCCCCTCGGCCCCTACGAAACCTGTTTAGGCCGTATTACTGGTCAACGCCCCTCCGTATTCCCATGGATTTCCTTTCATGAGTGCTCCGGAGTTTCCTCCAACCCGCTTTTGTCCTAGTCTACCTCGACCTACTCATAACTTCCCGGAGCCAGGCGAACACGCCACCAATTTGCCGGAGGTCCTCACCCGTCTTCGTCAGTACAAACCTTTCCTCAGGCAGAGAAGTGCTCATGCCACAACCTTCCGTCCTCGGTCCTGGGTTACACATATACCCAGTGGCCATCCGGATGAAGGTGAATCCATTCCAACGGCCAAACCCACCACCATAAAGAGCTCCAACGCTTCCTCGGATTCCTCCATTTTCTACAGACGTTTCATCAATGTTTACAGTTCCATCGCCCATCCCTTACAGCCGCTTCCGCCATGCCAGCCCCAGTCTCTGTCCTGGACCCCGCAGCCACCACGCCTTTACCAACTCAAAGAGCCTTCACCCAGGGCCCAGGCCGCTCCTTACCCTCGTACATCCAGACCCAGAGAACCATTCGGCCCGTCTAATTGACGCCTCAACAACTTGAGTTGAGCGGTGTTGTCCGTGGGAGCTGTGTTGTCGCAGCAGGGAACGCCACGTAACTCCATCCATGCGCCGCCTCGTCTCGCGCGTCTAGTGGGGCGTGCAGCGTCGCGTGCGTGAGTCAACTACTTCACGTTGCATGGAACTTCTGGCTGTAAAGCTTGCCTTGTAAGATTGGAGTGGTGGCATGGCTGGGAGGGAGCCAAGCACGCTTCCTAGTACTGACTGACCATAAAAACCTTGAATATCTTCGATCAGCAAAGAGACTGAACCCTAGACAAGCTCGCTGGGCTATGTTTTTCTCCCGCTTCAATTACACCATCTCCTACCGCCCAGGCAACCAAAAATGTAAAGGCTGACGCTCTCTCCCGTCTCCATGCTCCTGACGAACAGACCAAGGACCTGAACCCATCATCCCGAGCTCTCTCATCGTGAGTCCTAAATTACCTTTTCGAAAAAGGACCATCCCCTCCGCCAATGCCTCCACCAATCCTCCGCCTGGTCTGTCCACCTGGCCTTGCTGTAGCATCACGGACACGAGCAACCCCTACCATTCCTCGTCTCACAACGTCACTTGCACTGGTCACACCGGGGGTCAAGAACCCCCGTTGCTAAAGAACGCTTCTGTGGCCAGGGCATGGCTTCCGATTCAGAATTACTGCAGGCTGTATGGGTTGTGCCATCTCCCAGTCTCCTCGTCATCTGCCATCTGGGAAACTCCTTCCGCTGCCCGTTCCAGATCGCCCATGGTCACACCTAGGAGTGGATTTCATTACTGATCTCCCTGTCTCAGACGGAAATACCACCATCCTAGTTGTTGTGGACCGCTTCTCCAAATCATGCCATCTGATCCCACTTCCAGGATTACCCACTGCCATGGAGACCGCCGAAATTCTCTTCAACCAAATCTTCAGATACTTCGGAATACCAGAGGATATAGTCTCCGACCGAGGACCCCAGTTCATATGCAGAGTATGGAAGGCGTTCTACTCCCCCCTAGGTGTGGCCGTCAGCCTGACTTCCGGATACCACCCGCAATCGAACGGGCAAACGGAAAGGAAGGTGCAGGAGATTGGCCTCTTCCTCCGGACCTTCTGTCATGACGACCATGACTTCTTGGAACCAGTTCCTGGGTTGGGCCGAGTACGCCCAAAACTCTCTCCGACAGTCAACTACAGGACTCACACCGTTCCAGTGCGTACTCGGCTACCAACCCCCACTGTTCCCCTGGGATGGGGAACCCACGACAGTCACCCTGAGAAACCGGCACCTCGGGGAAGAGGACGACCACCACGGCGTTGGGGTCCTCGGCCCTCGGTCCTGCCGTGTAGGGGGGGGGACTGTCACAGACACGTCGGTTCCAACCTCCACCAATCACATCTCACCCGGCCATCCCCAGATACTGATCACCCGCCACCTGCACCTCATCACCCACTCATCAACGCAACTCTAAGCACCACGCCACAGCACTTAACCTCATGTCCGTCTCGTTCGCATATACTCCTGTTATGCTTACCTCAAGGACTCCTCCTTCGTATACTCACCTGTCTCCAGCAGTCTCTTCCCTCTGTGTGCCTCTCTGCTGTGTGGTGTGTCCATTCACTCCCCTGTTCTGCCGCGATCTCCACTCCAGCGTATTCTCTAACTGCAAAAGAAGGACAGTAAACTATACTCATACTACCTGCTCAAACTTCTCTAAACCATTTCACTCACCTGTGTGTGTTTCACCTCTATACGGTGGTCAAATAAACAGCCATTCACCTGTTCCATCTTGTCTGTCGCCTGGATACGTACCACTTGTTTTTTGAACAGTGATTATTGAAGGAATGAAAATAGTCACAACTAGAATGAAAGCAGGAATCAGGTTTTGCCTGTTACAAGTGTGATTAGTTTTGGAGATTTGAATATAACTCCATATACACATAATTGATATATAAATATTAAGGTGTATTAAACTACACCTTAAATTGAAATAGTACCAAATCAATTAAAACAACCTGTATTGTAGCCTCTTTAGCACGTTGTGTGTGTGACTCTGAGGGGGGAGAGGGTTTACAATCCCTCTCTTGTATTATATAATAAATTGTAATCGCCATTCATATTGTAGAAAGCGAATTACTGGATGGATTAATTAAACAGGAGGGCCCGTGCAGTTAAAATATGGATGTGATGCCTGTCTAACAACTGCAATCTATTAGAGACAGAAGGAAACTCTGCGTGTACAGCCTGCACAAAATTATTCTTCAAGTTTTAGGTAAAATTAGGACCGACAATCGCTTATTTCTAGCGACATGCTTAGGTTAATTGTTTGTAGGTGTGAGCAATGAGTGTAAATGGTTTTGTTGTGGACTGGCAACCTGTCCAGGGGTGCTCCGCCTCTCCACAACGAGGCTCGGATTGGCGTTTAGACTCCCGTGACCCTTAAGAGTATCATCAGTTTAAGAAAATGGATGGATGGATGGATGCTGGATACCCTGTGAATACAGCCTCAGGTTTTGAGCCCATGCGCTAAGACAAAGTCATCCACCAATGACAAAGAGGTTAGAATGGAAAGTGAAGTTAATTAATAGCTTAAAT
This sequence comes from Culter alburnus, assembly GCA_028476615.1. NCBI lineage: Eukaryota > Metazoa > Chordata > Actinopteri > Cypriniformes > Xenocyprididae > Culter > Culter alburnus. The sequence continues at coordinate 58,450 of JAOTNS010000826.1, forward strand.
TGCTTTTGTTTCAGTGTTTGCTTCAGACCACTGAATTAAAGCACTTCATACAACTGCTTTGCCAATGATACTTGAATGAGACCTTTGAATGTTATTTTGTTGATATTTTGCTCTAGATGTTATTTAAACCATTCCATGTGTTATCTTGTGCTTGACTGTGGTCAAGTAGTGTCAATTTTCCAACAACCATCTGCTATTTTTTTTCCACGTTTCAGGACTAAATACAAATCCCTGCTCACTTACGTGTGGCCCAGTTTCAGTATTCCCTTTACGACGATAGACTTTCAGATCCGGCCAGTGATCCAGATTTCAGCCGTACTGAAAACAAGTCCTTATAGAAAAAAAAAAAGAAAAAAAAAAAAGAACAGACACATAACACAAGTGAAAGTTAGTGTTAGTGCAGGCGAGGGATAATGTACATTTCGATAGGTTATTAACAACACCTTACGTTGATATAAGGATATCTTATTACTGTAACCAGTCGGAGTGGCCCAAGAAGTTAACATGTCTTGGTACTTCTCTGCCGGGCTCATGTGTGATCAAGAAACATTTTACCCGTTGACATGGTTGCATTTCAAAGGCATATTGATATGAAATTAATGTATCCCTATGTAACTTCCAATTTCAGGCAGTCAAGCTGTCCTTCGTTCATACAATCCCGGTGCTTTAGCCACTTTTAGCCCTGGTTACATTCTGTTATGTTTTGGTACTCTGCTGGAGAGGGCAAATGATACCTCCTCTTTAGCACCTCATATGAACTCTTGATGCACCTGAACCCAAAGCCAGTTTAGCGTGGAGTTGATGATTGTAAGTGATATGTAAATGATCAGCGTGTTTTTGACCTGTCCTTGAACACTTGATGTGGCTTTTTTAAAAAAGCTGTGTTTGCCCCAACCGCATGGTCCACTGCCAACCAAAGGCCAAACACCAGATCAGGGCCTGTACCTGATGTATTGAACAACTCAGGGTTGTAGGATTATTTTCGAGTGACACAACCAAACCGATGCAATCAGGCATCACTGTACATGACACAGCTCATTCACTTTCTCTGTCAACTCAGGCTTTGATCCCAAGCTTTGGATACTTTTTCTCTCGCGCGTAGCACATAAAGTGACTTCAGCACTGAACAACCAATCGCATCAATATGGAAAGAGCAAGAGCATTGTATTTTTTCAGCGGAGGAGCAGGAGAAATACTGCAGAAGTAGAAAGAATATAAAAGGTAAGTAACCTGGCGCAAGTCCACACGTCTCTTCTGCCAAGCAGAGAAGATTGTGTAGAAACTATTGCTGGATCGTTAATTCATAGTTGAACAATGCATTCCATTATTAATGTGAAATTAATGGTTGTTTTTAATTATATATACATTATATATATTATATATATATATATATGATATATATATATGTGGCAGAAAAAGAATGTGACCATTTGCAGTTTTAATGAACTTCTTTTAATAAAAACAAGAGGATAATAACAAATGCATGTTATTTTTTTTTTAGTACTGTCCTGAGTAAGATATTTTACATAAAGATGTTTCATTTAGTTCACAAGACAAAACCATAGCTGAATTTATTAAAGAGACCCCATTCTAAGTATGTGAACCATTGATTCTCAATACTGTGTGTGTTTACCTGCTGATCCCTACTGTTTTTCTGTATTTGTGTGTTGTTCATGATCTCTTGTTTGTTCTGAGCAGGTAACTGAGCTCTGTTCTTCTAAAAATCTCCGCTCCTGCAGATTCATCGTTTTTTCCCACATCTTTTGGAATATTTTTATCCTTTCCAGCATGACTGTAGGATTTTGAGAGCTGTGTTTTTTCACACTGAGGAAATTGAGGACTCAAACACAACTATTACAAACGGTTTCAAAACATTCACTAATGCTCCAGAAGGGAAAACGATGCCTTAAGAGCAAGGGGTGAAAACTTTTGAAATTTAAATATCAAGTAATTTTACTTAATTTTTCTGCCGGGAAACATGCAGTAGCTCTTCTTTTGGTTCCGAAGGGCAGTACTAAATGAACACCGATATTTAAACAAAATAGAATTGTGACATCTTCTCCAGTCAAATGTTTTCACACCCCGCAAGTATTTCAACCGTTTATTCAAAACGTCCTGATCTTTTTTTTGTTTGCTACTTTTCAATGAAACAAACAGTTTACAGAAATGAGACGGATATTATATCTTCTATTAAATAACTAGTTTAAACATTTAATCATACACACACACCTAAAGAAAATCTCAAAGAGCTAAACATTGGTGTTTATTTTACCTTAGAATATCCACAGCATTCCTTTCTGCGCTGGTTTAAATTAAATTATCCTCGCCAAAAACGTTTTGTGTGTTTTTTTCTCCGGCGTAACTACTGTCAATATACTGTTTTTTCAGTGGTGAAAAAACCGTTTTCTCGACGCACAAAAGATAAATTACGCCCTTGGGAAAAATTTCATAACTTATCTATGTTTTTGACAAGCCAGTATCTCCACACATTGATCCCGAAGCAGATGTTCCCGTTCTCTGTCACGTAACGTGAACTCGGAGGAACATCTAGTGGTCACTACTGATTGAAATTGTATCGTGAAATGAATCACACACAGATACAACAGTTAACACATATGTAGTAAAAAACACATATATTAATATAAAACAACATTTTCAAACATTGCGAGTGCAAAGGTAGGCTCTTTAAACAATCCTATAGTTAATCCTATAGTCCTATAGTTAAACATCTTTCACAATTATTGAGTGACTCCCTATGCTATTCTTTCTTCTTTAAACTGGTAATTAAGAACTAATATAGATAAGAAAATATTTTATTTAAATACTATAATTCATCTATTTTAAATCATATACTCTATTGAATAATCAAAGTAATAGTCCTAATCTAAAAATAATGTAACAGAAAATGATCGTCCTTTAATTTTAAGCTCTTCTCCGTTTCAAAAATATTTTTTAGCAACACAGGTACTTTTTTACTTTCCATGTGTAATTATTTCAATGAAAGACTAATAATGTAGTAGAATTCAAGAATCTCAGAGGGCGTGGTTAACAAATTCCAGTAAGATAAAAAACGCCATGAGTGGTCCTCTCATCTCTAAATTTTTCGACCTCTTCAAAACTTCATCTCATCTTAAGCTGATTTTTTTTTTCCGCCTCCGCCATGACTCAGCAACAAGGTTAGTTCACTCCCAACTTTTAAAAAATACTTGGCCTAGGTAACATGTTTTTTGCTATCTGACTGTCTTGTTGTTATATCATAGCTCTTGTATAATTATGTTGTATACAATGTTTTATAGATGTTTTAATTAGCATAATGTTATATTACTAATTGCACATAGTATTATTTTAGGAAAGTATTTTTCACATAACACGCTTTACTTTTAGTCACAAATGCTTTGAATTTGATTGCATTCTCAGGACTGGATGAATCTTAAGTTTTCTCAGTCAATGTTTAAATGCCAAAATTAAATGTCTATTTTTGTGATTAAATTTGATAAGTTTTTTGTATGCTTGTTTTCATAAAATCGCCTGATCAACTCAGAATCCAGAATTCGTATGATAAGCCGGCGCAAGTAATTTACCTTTGGGAAAAAAAAATGCCTTTAGCCCGATTCAGAACCACACATAACCCCTACTTTCCTGCTCTTGACCCGTGTCAACTTGCTATCAACTATGCTATCCTCTGTGCTGAAGACTTGTATACTGTCCTGTCGAATTTTTTCCACAGTTCAAATGTTCTACCATGTTTCTTTCGTTGTTGTCACAGATAATATTACTATGTGGCAGAAAAAACGGGGAAATAACCTAAAACGCAAACACTTTTCTCTAGTTTTAGAAATCCAGCTCCAGCCAGGTTTCGTCGATTTAACACAGTCTCTGACTGACGTGAGAGGAATCGTCAACTAACGGAGCAACGCCAAGTCACCACCACCAGGGTGGCTATGATGATTCTGAAATTCCGGCAGACAACTGTAATCCGGTCAATGGCCTGTACATAGACAAAATAAAACAGCTTGGCGGTCGGAGGGATGTTTTATGTTTTATTCGTATCTGATTTTTGATAGTTTTTTAGTTAAATGTTTGTCTTAATTTTATCTTAATTTAAAATTATTTTAGTTTTCTAAATTTAAATGTTTTTCATAATGTGGTATGTTTTCTTAATTTAACAATTATTTATTTTCTAAATTTAAATGTTTTCATCATTTATATTTTATCTTGTTTTCTTTTTATCATAGTTTAATTTTAAAAATTTATCTCTTAGTGGTCATATTTTACCTTAGTTATTTTAGATATATTAAAATGGTTTTCGTTTTAATGATCTCAATTTCACTCAGTCTTCTATAGTATTTTTTTTATATTTTACAGACACCAACTTAAATGATTAACCATTTACCTCTACACAGCTGATGCTTGGAGCATCGTCTGGGAGGCAGTGATTGCGAAATGGCCCCCAGAGGTCGTCAACCCATTTGCATTTCGGGAAGAGCGGTAGATGATTCTTTGAATGTCGCGGTGCCATTGAAAATGTATTGTTTGAAATGATAAATCGTCTTAGTAGTCAACGTGAAGAATTCTCACAATTGCATCAGCAGCATATGTGATTTGCCCAGACTTGGCATTTATGACACTTAACTCCAAAGAAATTCATGATCGTCTGTAGAGTACAGATGACAGAATTCTCGAGAGGATACACAGCTGTGCCCCCCGCTCTTCCCGTGCATGTTTGAAAATTTTGCAATCATTCACGACGCGTTACATAACCCTTATGAAGCGTCGCCTGATGTGGATCTCCTCGGTGCTAGCCCACCAATTATTTCGTAGCTAGATGACATCCTGTTTACGCTTTGCACTCTCTTACATTGCATTTTTTCAGTATATTTTAACAATGTATTCCATGATTTTCACACGATGATTTTAAAATTGTGGTATCTTTTGTCACTGATTTTTAAAACATTTATTCAATACCTTGTATCTTTTACAACTGTATAAAATTTGTATCTTTTCAAAAAAGTGTAGGCAACTATTCCATCTTGTATTGTTTAACTCTGTTTTTCACTATACTTTTCTTTAAAGGTTAGGATAAAATTGGATGTAGAATAAAAATTTTCAGACGGTGGTTGGGTGTCAACTGTCACATACCTGTTACTAAAGTCGATCGAAAAAATGAAGCAGGCAACAAATATTTTTCTTTCAGATAGATTCCACTCTAAAGATACTCTCCCCATTCCGTAGTTTGACAAATATGTTTACATCCACATCAAATTCTAATTTGGATCAGTTTTGGTAAATAACAGTAATTCAAAGTTCTAATCTAATTTTGGGCGATCGTTTACAGGAAATATAATAACACTCACACCCGCAGTACTACGTACGAAGTGGTTTCGTAATCCTCCGATCAGACTTCCTCTTAAAAATAAAATGCTTCCGCACACTGTCCGACTAGTCTGCCCCTTTGAATACAAATAATGCGACCGATCAACCGCAGGAGCGCTTCTGGTTCTTCGAACTACCGGCTGTGCCGCCATCAAACATTGTTAGTCGGGTGGAACTGTAATGGTTATCATGTTTGACCTAGACCCAGATTCAATAGCGTGGAACTGCAAGATCCATGAATCTGAGAGATTAACTCTACCGATTTGGCCGCATATCACATTTTCTTTCACGACACATAGCTGAAGTAGTATCCTTAGCCGACACCATCGTGGGGATGATAGTGTTATCAACTGAGTATGTATGTGAATTTTGCTACAAAGGGTACCATCACCAGAAATCATCATTGCAAGTATGTCTGCAATGTGTGTTTCGATGCAAATTGTCACAAATACCCAAAAAGAACAGTACACTGCACCGATTGTCTAAGGTATTGTAAATCTACCTACTGTTACGACATGCACAAGAAAGCCCCGCCGGGTAAAGAAAACCCCCTCTGTGACAAAATAAAATATTGCAACTTGTGCAATGGGCGATATGAGGTTACAGGCACCACTGCAAAACATAAATGTCCTGACATTCGATGTGCGCATTGTAGAGAAGATCTGTCGGGTCAAGGGAAACATCGTTGTTTTATTCACCTGTATCGCACAAGGAACCTAGTACAAAAATATATTTTCTATGATTTTGAAACTCGTTACGATGGTGCAAAGCACACTGCAAATTTCATTTGCACGATCACTTTTAAAGGGACACGATTTGTGGCCGAAGGTTCCGACTGTATTGCTCGACTAATCAGTCGTTTTAGACAACCCCGATACAAAGGGTACACATTCATAGCTCATTGCGCTTCCAGATTTGACTCATTTCTGATTTTGGAGTATTTTTGCAAGCAGGGCTCGATGTAGATCTCATATGCAAGGATGTAAATTGATCTACATGTACGACGATGCTTTTGTGACCAGTGATACATCGATAGCTACAGTTTCATACCGATGGCCCTTGCTAAAATGCCTGTGGCGCTCAATTTAAGCACGACTGAAAAAGGTTATTTCCCCCACTTTTTCATAGGGTTGAAAATGAGAATTATGGGATATTACGGGACGTGTGACAAGGGTTGTGTATCGTGGGGCTCGAAATGGCATTCGTCCCCTGATGAATGCAACTGTTAATTCTAGACCGTACTTTGATCAGGATCTTCATAGTAACCATCTAAATAGTATGTATACTATGGCATCTCATAATTCATTTGATGACAAAATTGAAATCCTGCAGAACGCATACGTTTGAAAATGGAGGTTATTTGGGAGTGCGAATGGGAAAAAATAAAAAAAAAACCTGACCCCTCTGTGATAGAATTTATGAGTACTTATTCTGCGAGAGAGGCTGAAACTTAGAGAGCACACTTTGGCGGTCGTACCAACGCTATAAACTCTACCACAAAACCGCGGGTGATGAAAAAATAAGCTATACGTGGATTTTACGAGCTTATCTCCTTTGTCAGTCTAGGAAGAGCTATCCGATCGGTCACCCAAATTATTTTCCATGACTTTGAACCGATCAAATTATTACGGTCTTATTAAGCTACCGTGTATCCTCCTCGCAATTAATACACCCGGTTTCTCCCTTTCAGATGCTCTGGAAAACTCATGTTTCCCCTATGTGGAACATGCGCTCAGTCTGAAACCATTCAACAAGCTGTAAACACCCTGATGAAGAGAGGTCACTCACAGGTTGTTGGGTCAGTATTGAGCTTTTAAAAGCCATCGGAAGGGGTTACGTGGTAGATAGGATCTATGAAGTTTGGCATTTTCCGCAACAGTCGGATACATTGTTCTGTGCTTATGTAAAGACTTTTTTTACAATTGACACGCAGCCTCCGGTTACCCGTCAAACGTTGTCACAGATGGTGACAAGCGACTTACATTCAGGAATATTTTGAAAAGAGGGATTCATCTTGACCTTAAAAAAAGATCAACCACAACCCGGCTCAGAGGTCAATAAACAAGTTAATCTTGACCAGTCTTTGGGGTCAGTTCTCGATGAGGGAGAATTTATCCCAGACTTATCTGGTAAGAGACCCTGAAGAATTTACCAGAGTTGTTTTTGGTAAAACCGAGGGTCTAAAATTTTTCACATTCATCTGAGATGATGTTGCGCTTGTCCAGTATAATACCGCAGAAGGTAATGAGCGCAAGACTCGTGACATTAATGTGTTTGTTGGTGCATTTACAACAGCACACGCCCATCTGGAATTGTACAAACTCATGGATAAACTCGGCGATCGCTTGTTATACTCAGACACAGACAGCATTATTTTTGTATCAAGGGATGGGGACTGGGTACCGCCTCTGGGTGATCATTTGGGGGAGCTGACGAATGAAATAGATGACGATGATTATATCACTAGCGGACCAAAATCGGACTATTGCTCTAGCGGACCAAAATCTTATGGTTATTGCACGGCCAAAGGGAAAGTGGTCATGAAGGCTAAGGGTATAACGCTGAACGCTAAAAATTCGCAAGTTATCCGATTAGATTCTCTGATCGACTTAGTTGATGGGTATGTGACATCACGTGATACTACAAAATACATCCTGCCCACACTGAAACATTGTGAGGATAAAAGGACTCTCACATTGCACCAACAAATCATTTTTAAAAGGTTTAAGGTGTGTACAATAAACGCAGACTTTTGTCTGATTTCACCACAGTACCTTATGGCTACTGATTCGATGGTGACAGAGGGTCGCGAATGTCCTTCTTTTGATTTCAGCTTCAACATCCTTCTAATTCGGGGAAGAGTTATTTTGTAAAAGTCTGTTAGAAAATGGGTTAAATATGATTTCTCCAAAAATTGCAACCAAGTTTTTTTTTGTATGATTGTTTGCAACCTCTGTAATGATGAATTCCTTAAATGTATGACCATTAATTGGTGAAGGATACCCGAGATTCTGATTGATTGATTTACTACCTGTGAACAGAGCTAATCTTCTAATTATTGATGATATGATGCAAGAAGCAGTGGTAACAAGAAATCGACGGGTCTTTACACAGTATGCTCATCATCGTAATCTCAGCGCTATATATATCGTCCAAAATTTATTTGTTCAAGGTAAATCCAGCAGAACATTAGTTTAAACACCAATTACTTGATTCTGGTTAAACAAACCCCCTGGATGCAATCAAGATCGCGTTGCTATTGCGCCAAAGTGTATCCTGTAACTGCTAAATACGTTAGGAGTGTTATCAACGCTAACGGTCGACCTTTTTGGAATCTTAATGATATACTATACAGCAACCTCCTGAACATTCCGCCTCAAACGTTTGCTTTCCGTCCCCCGCCAAGTTTTCAATCTCCCGAAAAAAATAAGACATGCTCATTCCCATTTTCTGCCAGACTTGTAAGCATCTACCGTTTTAAACTGATACATAAATCTCACCCAAGCAACGACTGCTTATTTCACAAACAATCAGCGTCTGGACAACTCATTTTACATGTGTGAAGTAGCCCTTAACATCCTCTATGTTACGACCCCTATCACAGACGCAGTGCCCAGAAACTTAAAGACGAAAAAGGAAATTCCGTTGGTCACAATAAAGAAATTGGTATATCTGCCACGTACGATTCTTCATCCGACTGGAGGATTTTCTTTTACCACTCCTAAGCAGCGCTACACCCTTTATTCCCATCTTAATGCTTCAGACGGGTTGATGATGGAGTATGGGATAAACTGTATTTAGTACCCCCCAACACCAGCTGAAAAGCTGAAAAATGAAAACTTCGCAGGAGTATTCAACAGTTGTAGAGAACGATCTGATTCATCCATAAAGAAATATCTTACTCAGGTCTGATTTGATTCAGTACAAAACCAAACTCTACTCAACATCCTGAACAGGTTTTTGACAATCGTTAAACAAGGTGATCGGGAAATAGCGTTTTAACGCTATCGCTACCGTATTCTGAACCACCACAAGCATGCCTGACGACAACGCGGTGTGGATGACGTTGTGAGTGAAGTTCTGAAGAATTTACCATCAAGAAGTGTGAAAAACAGTAGATATATTATTGACAAAATGTCTAAAGCTAAGGACTGAGTGCATGGGAACAAGTTGGGGGAGTTTGTGTTTAGGGGAGCTATACCTGGTTTCACACATGCTCGACTTGTTAAAGAATGTTACAGCTCCACAAAAGGTCGTGATGACAGAAGACTGCTAGGATGGTCAGAGTTTCTACAGTCATTTTGCCGAGTTAAACATTCCGTTCTACTGTGAGCCGAATCATAATGTTAGACGGGCAATTAATTCTTTAAAAGCCCTGATACTGCTACACCTGAATAGAAAGTCCTTCTAAAAAGAAAAAAACCTGATACTGCTACACCAGAATATGAAGGATCTTCTAAAAAAGTAAAAAGTTCTGATATTGTTACAGCAGAGCGTATTCGTTTTCTAAAAAACAAAAAGAAAAAAAGTTGTCGGTCGGCTGCTTCAGAAGGTTAGGTGTTTAATCACTGAACTACTGATAAATCCATATGACCGGCTGTGTCTTTGTAAAACGCCCTGCGGAGAAAAGCGATTCCAGTGCATCTTTACTGTAGTTGATGAGACTCTCATGATACATCAATAAGCATATGTGCTTGAACTCTGAGATATCAATCGATCACCGAGACTCACATTGACTTGTGAAAATATAGTAGCCCAGGGTAATTTATCAGTCCAACCTTTGCATCATTTGCTAAATCTGCACCATTAGGTCTCGTGATTTTTAAGACGTTAGATACAACAATGGTGTTATTTAGATCGATGTAATCTTCTCCAGTTCCAGCTATAAAAACTCCAAAGGTGAAGAATCAGATATAGCCGATAAAGTTGGGTACTTCTAAATACTGTTTTCTCAACTGTTTGCGTCAGAGGAAACCGTAAATAAATGAACTCAGACTTGATACATTCTGCTGACATGCGGTGAAGTAAGGCCATGTTAGAATATGGTTCTCTTAACTGATACGTTCCGCTTCACAGTCTTCTTACGCTTTATGTGCACGACTGAGTGCTTCTTAGGTCTACGCTTTTGTTTTCTTTATTGAATGACCACGCCTCCTTATACCCGGCGGTTTAGACATTCTATTACGGTTCATGACCATTAGACCCGAGCCCGTCTTGAGTTTGGTGTTATCGTTCTAATGATCTTGACAACGCGTTTGAGACGACATCGGTTTACATATTTTAGCGGCCGATTTTAGGTGGGGTTTAGCAATACTGAACCCCCTTTTCAACAAAGGTATGGCCATCCTAAACAATCCACCGAGCCCCGCCCCATACATAACACCCCCTCCTGCGTATACGGGTAGCCCCGTTATGGCCTGATTTTGGTAATAGTTAACATATTCTGTAGCATCCATCCCGCATGGGTTATAATATGACATTTTTTTTAAAAATAGATTGTTTCACCGGTTTAAAGTGAAGTTTTATGATGACTTTCCCATAAGAAAATGGTATTTCACGTTTTGGGGTCTCCTTCAGTTCTATGGTAATGTCTGTGATGAACTCCTTGTTGAGTATAGAAACCCGTATAGAAACCCGCTCTGATATCAGTTGGATGAGGAGCGTATGTAATTTTAACTCATTGTAAATCAGCATCTTTATGGTAGCCGAACGTCCAAAGGATCATCCGGTTTCAGTCCTAAAATAGTGGCCAGTTTCCTCCAAAGAAGGATAAAGCGACGTTAGATTTCACAAGCAGATACACTTTGTTTTTTAAAGCGTCGTGAGTCAATACACCCAATGGTCCGAGAGCATTATTTATTGTATGGGTCACCTCACGAAGGTTATTGTAGTACCTGCCATCTATTTGTATCTTCCTCGATACAGTAAACTCTGATAACTCTTTAAACACCTTTTCACCGGGTTTGTTTGCGTGTGGTTGTGATGGTAAGGGGGCGGCGTGTAGGATGAAAAGTCCATCATCGTCGTTAAAGTGTACCAACTTCTAGATATTCAATTTCAACGGAGCGACTTCCATTTTACCTTTCAAGTTGATAGGGCTCGCTCAACCTTGTTTTGTACTAGATATACGGTTTTCAGGATAACTGACAAGAAGCATTGCACGGTAGCGTAACGTACAAACCATTGTCGTCCATGCTAACCCCCTTTACTAAAATGATCTTATCGTGTGTGGTTGATGTGTTTTAAGGCGTTTGCAAGTCGACCAGAGATTTTTTGTCTATATAGCTATTAAATTTTGAAGGCCATCCTAACCATTTCACTAATACAGCTCTGTTTTTCTCCCCTAAAATCTTTTCCACCTTGAACGCTTTGTTTTCACTCACGATTATTTTTTGTAACTCTTTTTCATAAAAAACTCTGTCGATGACCTCCCCATCATAATCAGACAGTCTGTATACGGGCGGTTGACCGGGATACATGAGGCAATAGTGAAAAATTCTTCTGTGTAGTTCTGTTCTATCCTTTGGCAATGGACCCTCACTTTAGAAAATTCGAACAACATCTCTGACTTTATATTTAATACAACTTTTTCATTCTTCTTTATATCTCCGTACAGATTTTGAAACACCAGAGCATAATTTTCTTTGTTGACGTCCACCGGTCTCATCCTAATACTTTGGTGATAACTGGTGTTGTATCCCTGCATAATATCTTGTAAAACATCTATATATCGCCAAGAATTTGTAGCTGTTAAAAATCTCCACATTCGACTTTTTAGCGTTCTATTAAAACATTCCACAACGCTGGCATCCTCCCCGGCAAACCAATCTGATACCTGCTTATCGCTTAGACGCACTCTGCATTCCTTTAAGACGGCATCTTTTAATCGTTTTTTACCTCCTAAAGAACCGGGGTTGGACGGCGTGTAATAAACTTTTTTCATAAGCGCCGACATGTTGTTGTTTCAGCCTATCCAAAGAATAAGACATACAACTGCAGTGAATAATCATTTATAAAATTCAATGTAATGACGTTACAGATGATAAAAGAAAATTTAAAACAAGATACATGATGACCCGTATGATCTAAATAAACAGAATACAAGAATAAATTGAAATGCGATTACATAAGGACTGCATGCTCTAAATAAGAATAAAAGAATACATTGGAATGGGGATACATACTAAGTAAAGCATTATAATGACATTACATGTAGTCTAGCCAGAAAAGAAAATCTCGGCATGCCTTCAAATCACGGTCTAGGGCATAGTTGACCGTTGTTTCAACAATATCACGCATGGTGAAAGCATCAACACCACGTTTTCTAGTCAATTCCACACAAACATCTGTTACATATATATAGATACAGAGGATGTCACCATGGGAAACTCTCGCTACATTGAGTCATCACATCCATAACATTTCGTATCATCTCACAATGTGGTTGGGTTCCTTTAACACATATGTTTGTCAAATATTCCCATGAATCTGCAGTCCTCTTATATGACACATGTATTTCTTGAGATTTGATTCACGGGGTATCCTCATCATCATCATCATCATCCGATCGGGTGCATCTTGGATCATCTTTTCCAGTAATGCAATCATTTGTCTTTGTCATGGTGGCGGTGGTGGTGGGGTGGTGGTGGCGGTGGTGGAGTCTGGCTCACTCTCCATTCCAGTGAGAAACCTTGCCAGAGATCGACGGTGTCGTGCACCACTTTCTCACAGGATTTGTCCAGAAGTTGTCTCTGATTTCTTGTAGCTTTGCAGCTATGAATGGTTCATCTTTTAATTCGTGCAGAATAGCTCCGGCGCTCCTTGAAGTCGCTGAGGATGAGACTTTAAGCCAGACCGTGTAGGGCGTAGGCTGATTTTCGAGATCAGTTAAAACAGTTTGCGGGTCAGCTCGTCAAAGTGAGTGTTGAAAAAGTATGTGGGTGGTTCAAACGGCATGAATGTTGCAGTTGCTGGGATGATTTATTGCAGTGGTTCCCAACCTGTCCTGGGACCCCCAGCCCTGCACATTTGTATGTCTCCCTATTTCTGACACACCCCATTCAGGCCTTGCAGTCTCTACTAATGACCATGAGTGAATCAGGTGATATATAGGGAGACATACAAAATGTGCAGGGCTGGGGGTCCTCCAGGACAGGTTTGGGAACCACTGATTATTGCACACCTTCACAGTCCTCCTTTAGCTTTTAGTCGGTGAGATGTTGCAGGTAAGCAATCAGAGCTTTGATGATTTTGAATCCAAGGTCGGTGAAGCATCCATCTGGGGCATCGATCCCCTTGTCGGTTGAGGTAGAGGGTGTGTCAGATAGGTAACTCAGGTTGTGATGTCTAACCATTTTTTACTGGCAGCAGATGTCCCGGGTTCGTCTGGCTGAATTATCAGCAGCGTTGTCATCAGGTGGGTTAGGACCGTGGTCGAAAGAAGGACTGTAGCTGCAGCCTGGAGCATCATCTTGAGACTTGGCTTATAAAGCTGTTGTGCAGGGTGGGACTGGCTTGCAGCACTTCTTATGGCTGTAGTGAATGGGCGGGGACGGCGAAGAGTATGTGCCGCTGCGCGCGCATCTCTCAGGGTGGAACAGCTGCACTTTAACTTTATTGTAGCCATCACGCATGTCACACCATTTGAACATTTTGTTTATGATTGAAAAAAGACAACTCAGCAGATCCAGATCGCACCACTTGAACAAAAATTGCATTTCGTACATGTCGAGATGATCATTTTGTACGTTACTCCTAGACATCGCTGAGCTTCGTCTTGTCTTTACAGCAGAATATGTAAATGCACTCATCCGGATTCTTATTAGAGTGATCACCCACCACGCGGTACCGGAGATTCGGTGTTACTCCGTCCCACTCTGCGATGTACAAAGGCCTTTCTCCATAGTCATCCAGATCTTTCCACACATGTGTGTAGAATAAAGTCCAGTCCTTTTCAGGAAATACCAGACAGGGGTCTCTTTCCGGTATAAATTCACCGGCGCTGTCAGCGGTGTAGAGTGTGACAACTCGAGACAGTTTAAGGAATATGTAACCGAATACACGCTTACTATTCAACCTAAATTCATCTCTTATATACTCATTCTCATGGAGAAAATTTGTCAAATAGACATGCCAGCACTCGTTTTTTTCGGAGCCAACATCATTATTCAAATATACCCTGTCAGTTATATTGCCTGAGGATATCTCCAGTGTCAAAGGTCAAGGGTGATAGAACGGTCAACGTGAAGGGAGGGGTAACATCATGGGTGGCCCCCCTGGGGGTGAAGGTCAAAAGGTCATCATCAATCATTTTGACATAGTAGCTCCCTATCTTCTCTCTCTCCTTTTTACTCCAACACAAGGGTTTTCACTCTCCTCTGCACTTTTTACATGTTCATTGTGGCTTTCTTTAAATCTTAGACTAAAATCTCCTGACAGAAGCTGTTTGGACTGAAAGTCACTAAACTCCCTGTGTAAAATTGACATACATACAGGTGCATCTCAATTAATTAGAATGTTGTGGAAAAGTTCATTTATTTCAGTAATTCAACTCAAATTGTGGAACTTGTGTATTAAATAAATTCAATGCACACAGACTTAAGTTCTTTAAGTCTTTGGTTCTTTTAATTGTGATGATTTTGGCTCACATTTAACAAAAACCCACATATTCACTAACTCAATAAATTAGAATACTTCATAAGATCATTTAAAAAAAAGGATATTTTAAAACAGAAATGTCAGGCCTCTGAAGTAGTTCATTTCTATGCACTCAATACTTGGTTGAGCCTCCTTTTGCATGAATTACTGCATCAATACGCCGTGGCATGGAGGCGATCAGCCTGTGGCTCTGCTCAGGTGTAATGAAGCCCAGGTTGCTTTGATAGTGGCCTTCAGGTCATCTGCATTGTTGGGTCTGGTGTCTCTCATCTTCCTCTCATAGATTCTCTATGGGGTTCAGGTTAGGTCAGTTTGCTGGCCAATCAAGCACAGTAACACCATGGTCATTGAACCAGCTTTTGGTACCTTTGGCAGTGTGGGCAGGTGCCAAATCCTGCTGGAAAATGAAATCAGCATCTCCATAAAGCTTGTCAGCAGAAGGAAGCATGAAGTGCTCTAAAATTTCCTGGTAGATGGCTGCGTGGACCAACACCAGCAGATGACATGGCAGACCAAATCATCACTGACTGTGGAAACTTTACACTGGACTTCAAGCAACATGGTTTCTGTGCCTCTCCACTCTTCTCCAGACTCTGGGACCCTGATTTCCAAATGAAATGCAAAATTTACTTTCATCTGAAAAGAGACTTTGGACCACTGAGCAACAGTCCAGTTCTTCTTCTCCTTAGCCCAGGTAAGACGCTTCTGACATTATCTTTGGTTCAGAAGCGTCTTGGTACGTGGAATGTGACAGTTGTAGCTCATTTCCTGAAGACGTCTGTGTGCGGTGGCTCTTGATGCACTGACTCCAGCTTCACTCCACTCCCTTTGAAACTCTCCTAAATTCTTAAATCGGCTTCGCCTGACAATCTTCTCAAGCCTGCGCGGTCATTCCTTTCACTTGTACACCTTTTCCTACCACACTTTTTCTTTCCAATCAACTTTCCATGAATATCCATGATTATGCTTTGGCACAGCACTCTGTGAACAGCTCTTTCAGCAGTGACCCTCTGTGGCTTACCCTCATTGTAGAGGCTCTTGATGATCGTCTTCTGGACAACTGTCAGGTTAGCAGACTTCCCCATGACTGCTGTTGGGATTACTGACCTAAACCAAGTATTTATACCCTGAGAATGTAATTTTAATAGAACTTGAAATTAAATATTCTAATAATTTGAGATACTGGATTTTGATGAGCAGCAAGCTGTAATCATCAAGATGGAACAAAAGTCTAGAAATATTTTACTTTGTCTAATAATCTAGATATATTATATATTATATAAATCTATATATTTAAGTTTTACTTTTTTAATTAAATTACAGAAAAAAATATTTTTCATAAAATTCTAATTTATTGAGATGCACCTGTACTCTCCAGAAAAATTCTCTACAAAGCCTGCAAGCCCATGGGCACCCAGATTGTCTGCACTTTACCATATCCTTAAGTCTTGATATGGCTACTTTTACACAGCATTGCAAAAATAGATGGTTGACAAAGAGGACTGTTGACCTGGGGATAAGTTGTTTAAAATCCAGTACATCGCACAAAGTTTGTGCTTCGTTCTAGGATTTCCTAGAGGATTACAAACTTCAAAGTCATCAATATGAAGAGTGACACAGAGTTTCAATTCCCCTTCAGATAGGAACTGATTTTGTTTAAAAATCTCACCATCTTGAAATGACTTGTATTCTTCTCCAGTTTCATTTGAGTGAGCACTACAGTTTGCTAGTACATGTCATGTAATGCAGGTAGAGACGCAGGAATAAGGAAGTGCAAGTCCTGTAAAAGCTCATCAACTGCACTGCTGGGAACATGAAGTATGCTTTCAAGCTTAAGCAGCACTGCTGCTAATTTCTTCTCTATTGTCTTCTCATCTCTTTCTTCTATCTGAAAAGTAGAGTGCACTTCTTCCAATTCTGCACCTTCTTCATGTTCTTCACCTGGAAGGCTTGGGATTTCAGACTGTCTCATACTGTGTAACAGTTTTTCTGTCATATTAGTTCCCAGTAGCTTTCGTATGTTATAGCTAACCCGATCAGTAGGGGGTGATCTGTAGGCTGAGTTGGCTGACTGCCTAAAAGGGGATAGAGAAGAAGTATTGGGCAGGAAGTAGTGTGCAAAGCACATGGGATGTCTTCTTTACCTCTGTTTGCTGTCCTTTGTTGGTGCCCTGATTTGAGGAACAACTTGTTCCTATTCTCAAATGTAAGTAAGCATGTATGTACAGGTGCTGGTCATATAATTAGAATATCGTGAAAAAGTTCATTTTTTTATTGTAAATTATTTTTTAAAATGAAACTTTCATATATTCTAGATTCCCTACATGTAAAGTAAAACATTTCAAAGTTTTTTTTTTTTTTAAATTTTGATGATTAGAGCGTACAGCTCATGAAAGTCCAAAATTCAGTATCTCAAAATATTAGAATATTTCCTAAGATCAATCAAAAAATGGATTTTCAAAACAGAAAAGTTTAAGTTCTTTAAAGTATGTTCATTTGTACACTGGTCGGCAGCACATATTACAGCAAATGACCTGCTCCTAGCACAAATTACAGCATCAGTGAAGTGTGGCATGGAAGTGATCAGCCTGTGGCACTGCTGAGGCACTATTGAGCCTTCAGATCATCTGTATATTGTTGGATCGACTGTTTCTCATCTTTCTCTTGAAAATATCCCATAGATTCAGGGGTCAGGCATGTTGGCTGGCCAATAAAGCACAGTAATATCATGGTCAGCAAACCACTTGGAAGTGGTTTTTGCACTGTGGGCAGGTGCTAAAGTCCTGCTGGAAAAGGAAATCAGCATCTCCATAAAGCTTGTCAGCATAAAGTGCTCCAAAATCTCCTGGAAGATGGCTGCATTGACTTTGCACTTGATAAAACACATGGACCAACACCAGCAGATGTCACGGCCCCCCAGATCATTACTAACTTCAGAAACTTCCCACTAGACTTCGAACAGCTTGGATTCTGCCTCTCCAGTCTTCCTTCAGACTCTGGGACCATGATTTCAACATGAAATGCAAAATTTACTTTTATCTGAAAAGAGGACTTTCGACCACTGTTCACTGTCCAGTTCTTTTTCTCCTTAGCCCAGGTAAGATGCTTCTGACGTTTTTTCTGTTTCAGAAGTGGCTTGGTAGTCCTTTTCCTGAAGATGTCCGAGTGTGGTGACTCTTGATGCGCTGACTCCGGCTTCATTTGACTCATTGTGAAGCTCTCCCAAGTGTTTGAATCGGCTTTACTTGACAGTATTCTCAAGCTTGCGGTCATCCCTGTTGCTTGTGCACCTCTGCCTACCCAATTTCTGCCTTCTAGTCAACTTTGCATTTAATATGCTTTGATACACCACATTCAGTAATGACCATCTGTGACTTACTCTCTTTGTGGAGGGTGTCAGTGATTGTCTCCTGGACCATTGCCAAGTCAGCAGTCTTCCCCATTAGTGTGGTTTCAAAGAACAAGAGATACCTGGAATTTATACTGTAGGGATGGTCATTTAATGAAACTCAAATGTAAATATTTTGAGATACTGGATTTTGGACTTTCATTAGCTGTACGCTCTAATCAACAAATTAAAAAAAAAAAAAAAAATTTACATGTAGGGAATCTAGTATAAATGAAAGTTTCATTTTTTAAAATAATTTACAATAAAAAAATTAACTTTTTCACGATGTTCTAATTATATGACCGGCACCTGTATGTATGTATGTAAATGTGATTTTGTTGGGGCTTAGCATCAGACACATGTTTGTTTGTTTTAGATGCAGAGGGTTTCTTGTGTGAGAGGATCAGCACAATTTCAAATAGGACCTAGACCAAAGGGACTAATTGTCTTTGTTCATCCAACAACCATCTGCTTACCATCTCATTGACTATTGTCAACTACTGATGAATTGTTTGCTGATATGGATTTTTTTTATCACTTCACTTAAGGACTTTTGTCTCACACATTCTACTTTGAAGACTGATCTATCTGTGGCTGGATACTACTTATTGTTGTATCTATGAACTGATGGACTTTCCAACTGATGGTGTTTCCTAGACTGTTGTGCTGGTATATACTTGTTGATGTGTGGCTCACAATATGCATTGAATACACAAGGTTCATTGAAATGTAGCAGTCTGTGTGGTCCCTCAAAACTTCTTTATGTAGCATCAAAAACTTAGGTTTTACAACTGTAACTATTCCAGGTTTAAAATCACTGTAAGAATAAGCAAGGTCCTTTCTATTTTTAAGCAATTTAAATGTCCCATAAATGTTTGTCGTAAATGTACAATCTTTGAACATACAGTAGATGGTTTCATGGGATTTAAGATGCAGATTTATGTGACTGAAATATTCCTTATTGCCAAGTTCAGCGAATGCACAAAACTTGACATCTGAATGTAGCCAATGATCATGTTCACTGAGATGAGTCTCTGTTATGGACTCTACAGAGGTGTGATCTAAGTGCATTCCATGACTTGAATGTACATGAACAACTAGGATATCGTACCTAGTTAAGGTCTTTGAACCGCAACAATTACACTGCCACATTCAATATCTGTAACAAGCACACAGTTAAAAGAAACATGACTTGCAAAAATAATACATTTTAGAAGAGTTTTACAAATAACATATGACTTTAAATGTTTTATATTATTTTAAATTATTTTATCTGTTAATTTAATTTAGGTTATTGATTGCTACTGATAATTAAAAGTAAACAGGATAGAAACAGAAACAAGCTACTCAGAACTAACAAATGAAATGGTCACGTAAGAAACAGTTTTTACATTAGTAGATGTTGCAGATCTTACCTATTGTGAGTAAAGCACCTTGGTAGGAATACAAAACACACCTTTCTTTTAGGACCTGAAAAACTGCAAAAGATAAAAACAAACAAAACAATTTGATAAAGATTTTGTGAAAATGAATGAATCTGAACTGAAAAACTACAAACCAATAAAATAATCACACTTTGTCATTTTTATTTAAAGTATTACAACAAATTGGAAAAAACAAAAGTTTCAAACAGTGGTGTTGTGTCTGCTGGCTGGGTACTGCGCTGCATCTACACTGTGTGCCCTCTGTCAAGCTTGGGACCCATTTCTCCATTCCTTTCCTGTTTAATGTGAACTGAATTTAAGTTTCCTCCAGTCCTGCATCCACCCTGAAAGCCAGTTCACAGTAGACTGCTGTAGGGACTCGTTCGACAGACGTTACCAAATGGCTTTATCAGCCAGAGGCATGATTGAACAAAGCTTCATTTGGTCCAAAAAGATCCATTTCCTGACAGGAAACACCTAGCCGTAACAGAAGTGATGACGTGACTTCTTTTAACAAAGGACTCTGTCTAAAGGACTTCTTAGCTCATCAGCAATAAACTAATCAGAACCCATCACGTGGATCTGATCACATTAAATCTATTGATTCTCTCACAAAACCCTCTTGTATTATCGGACGGAACAGGAAAAGACCCATCAACGGATTTAAAGACGAATCTGTCCTATCAATACCTCCCTTGTGTGAGCAATCCATCCTGACCCGGTCACTCGTGACTCCGGTCAAAGTTTAAACTATGCTTAAGGACTCAATCTTGAATCTCAAAAGGGACAATTGTCGATTACTTAAAGTATTAACTATATCCAGAATAACATTTGCTATGATGTGATTACTAACACGTTGGAGTCAATGCCGTATATGTTTGTATTCCCGTATGCCTCTTCTTTCTCTGGTAATCATTGTTTTAATTAGGTCAGTCTAATAATATGTGTGTAAGAAGTGTGTCATGTTTGAGCTCTAAATACAGAGTTTATAATTCTCTGTAATTCTGTGTGAATGAAACATTGAAATTCAGTATCAGGAAAATATTAAGAAACTTTATAAAGTTGTTAATAAAACACGAGAATGCTCTGCAGATATCACGCGATGTGATCAATAGACAATAGACGAGGCGTGTCTAATCTCCGTAGCAACGTCTCATTGGAGGATCGCATCTGAAGGATGGAGCCAAAATTGCTCCTTTAAAACTATGCCGTCAGACATCAGTCAAAAAAAGTCAGAAGTCAGAAGTCAGAAATCGGTCAGAAGCCGGACTGAAGCACAGTCGTTGAAGCCCGGTAGCCGAAACACCGCTACTTTGACCACGGCGGAAAAGTCGCATGGGTCATTGATAACTGATTGACCGGGGCTGATTTTCCATCTAACACCCGACTTCAACCACAAGCTGCGCCGCTGATCATTCAACAGCCGTCACATCCAGACTCCAAAACACTTCGTGAAATATCTGACCAAAGTCTCCCAAGAAGAGAGCCGCTCAAGCCAGACGCTCAGCCAGCAGCATCCTTCAAAGCTTCCGCGCAACCCACAGGGCTTTCCCGAGAAGACGTCACCTGAAAGACAGCCAATCCAGAACGGGATTCCGCTGTACACGAGTCACGGAACAACCCGATTACCTCAGCTGTCACAGCAAACGCAGGTACAAGCAAACTTCTCTCTCTCTTGCTGGAAACTGGTGAAACTCCTTTAAACCTAAAGAATCAAGCCAAAGCTCTGCTTTTGTGATTTTCCTCAGGTTATGAGTTAAGTTAGCACTGAACTTGGGACTTTTCATAACTCATCAACTCCGCGAATGTGTGTGCATGTATGTATGTGTGTGTGTGTGTGTGTGTTTAGCCTTAGTTTCCTGTAATCATTAGAAGTAGTCAATAAATCTTGTTTTGATTTTCACATATACGAGTTTCTTGTGGTGTGTGTCAAATTACTGCCTTAAACGTAAAAGATCAAGTTACCTCTTGCTTATAATAAAATAATTACAATAATAACAATAATCATAATAAAATATTGTTACTGTTGGCCGCAGAATAATATTTTATCCAGAATTGGTAAAATACTCTAACCTCAATTTTCGCTGGACGAATAATTGATGAAGTGTTAAATATTAATTCTGAATCATTTACAGTGAATCATTTACAGTTGATTCAATTCTTATTCCCTGTAACAATTAAATTGAGCTAATAAATGACCCAAGGTCTCACACTGCCTTTGTTCCTGTAACATGTCAATGCAGGGAAGAGGAGAGGCTGGATCCAGATGCAAGCAGATATTTAATAAAACAAGAGATAATCCAAACATGAACAACCAGAAACACAGGGCAAAACACACGCTACATCATCCTTACAAAGACAATGACTGATTGAAAGACACAAGATTAGCCCTGTCTGAATACCCACACTTGCGGTCTTGGCCACTGGAGAGCACGCGACAGGAAGTAAGTGCGTAAGACTGTCCCATGTCTTAAAAATGCCCAAGTGCAGTGCAATTAGTGCACACTAAACCCACACTACCTGGAATACCACTTCTGAACACTATTCGAGGCTAATCGTATCCCATCATGCATTATGTTCGGGAACTCGCATGCCCCGAAATCGCGAGATGTCAAGGAAAACATTCGACTGTAAGTTAAATTAATTATATAATTCTTATAATTTGGTAGTAAAATATAAAGTGTCATGCATTTTATTGATGCAAAGATGAGTGGGCTATGTGTATTTTGTACATCATTTGCAACTGCTTTTTATCACTTAAAAAAATCCCCACAATTTTAATATTGTCTTCTGTTAGTTACATAGGGACCACTGAACAGACATTTAGAAGTGTATTTTAAAATGCAAAGCAATGAAAAATATTAAAAAAAGAAAAAAAAGCCCTGTAAACACTTGCATATTTTTGCAAGATTATAAGTGTGTCCCATCGGGTAATCAAAAGTTCTACACACACTTGCAGTCTTCACACCCACTTGAACACTTGGGGTAAATACAGGAAATACATCATATAAGTAGGCAAGTGGTCAAGTGCAAAGACCGCAAATGTGGGTATTTGGACAGGGCTAATATATAGGCTGGGTTAACAATGTAATTGTGCACAGGTGGATATGATCAGTGATGATGAGTCCAGGCAAAGGATTATGGGGGATGAAGTCCATGAATGAGTGGCACTGGTCTGGGGTGGTGTTCCCTTCGGTGACTATCAAGGGCACTCCAGCTGGTGATCGTGACAGTTCTATTATTAATAAACTGCTTCTGTTACCTTTTTTTTTTTTTAGTTATTCGGTGTTTGGTTGGGAATGTCTTTTGAGTTTAATGCTCCAGGTTGACTTAACTTACTCCAGAAGTTGGTTTTGGAACCTGCAAACCTGGAGGAAGCAAGGTTTAGGTCAAACAACCGAGAGTTCAGGGTATATGTGACGGTATGTACTAGTGGAAACTAATGAATATGTGCTTCTTTGGCCGGTTCTGGTGTTGTTGAAGTTGCTGGAGGAGTCACATGTGGAGGATTGAACATCACTAACACCATCGAACAGAAAAACCTGTGTCAGACTATTGAGAAGATCATCGATGATTTCCTGAATTCAATCAAACCAATGATTGAGCTTCTGAATAAATTGGTAACATCACAGAGTTATGCACAGATTTTGCATATCTGTCATTGTGACATTTGTGAAATCAGGAAATAATCAGAGGTCAGAATACTGACTGTAGATGAGTTTATTTGAGCTGATGTTCTGTTTCACGTTTATCTGATGGTTTTGATCAAACACAAGATATTTTATACCCAAACTTCACTTCAGCTTTTCTAAGAATAAACCAGATTTCATTCTGAGACACAAACAAACATTATTCTGAAGAGCTGCTGCTCACAGATTCACATTCAACCAGTTATTGATATAGATAAGATTAGTGAAAACATAAAGAGACGAAACCACACCAGATATACAGAGAGATTTACAAAACACACTTAACATCTAAAGAATATTAAACATTAAATAAAAACATAAAAAGATCATATTATGCCATGATGATTAAAATTTAGCAGTTAGCAGATTCACTCAGAACTTACTAAAACAAATACAAGTAAATAAGAGAAAAAATGAAGAATGAAAACAGTGAATGTAAGTAAACACACAAACATTCACTCATCATTTCTGCAGATGAAGTTGAGTTTGCGAGTTTCAGGAAGGCTGATCCAGCGCTGATCTCCTCCAGACTGAACTGCTCCTTTTCTCTTCTCGAGGCGACAGTCTTCCGGTTCTACTCCGTTCCCTGGAGCCCAGTTCTGATAGCACACGATCTCTCCGCTCAACCAGATCCACATATTCAGGCTGCAGCAGTTGTGTAAACCCAACCACACTGCCTCAGTAGATGCCTGTTTAACCACATTCATCACACGACGCTGAATCTCTTCTGAATGAACCGAGACCAGATCCACATGATTCTGTCTGCAGTATCTTAGAGCTTCAGGCCACGTCAGATTCTCTTTGATCAGGATCAGTTTATCTGGACACAAAACAATCCATAGAGAGAGACTGATCAAAACAATATGCAGAACAAACACTGTGGAGGAATTTGTCAAGTCAGACATGTAGAGTGAACTTTAAGATATCTGGAGGTGATGGATTGTGTGTGTTTGTGAGGATCTGCTCACCTTCATGACACACAAAAGAAAATGGGTTGTAGCAAAAGACGTCATTCCATTGTCTCAGAGCGTCATTAGTGATCGCTGTACAGTTTTCATTGATATTATTATTAGGTTCATTAGACCTCCAGTATCTGAATGAGGAGTTACTCTGATCTGACCACTGCCATGAGTCTCTGAACAGACCGATCCAGACATCACCAGATATGTGACTATCATTGATGAACTTCTGAAGCTGTTGATTCTCATTCTGGTTCCTCACACTGACCAGATCAATGTGATTCTGTCTGCAGTAACTCTGAGCGTCTCTCCAGTTCTTCATCTGATTGATAAAGATGAGACCTGTGTTCGAACAGATTCATGAATCAGTTTGTACATTAATCTTATGCTGCTTTTATGGTTTGGATGTAAACAGGAGCAGCAGTTGAAGCATCAGAAACATGTCTCGACTGATTTTGCTGATATAGCATTAAGTAACATTTGTGAATTTTTGTGATAATTTTAATACAACTTTATATTTCCCTATTATGTTTCCTAACACATTCATCTAGAATACTTGATTCATACACAAAGATCTGAATGAGAGAAACATCAAACAGATGAAGATGTTTCACTGCAGCTGATTATATTTAACTAGACCTTAGAAAAATGTTAGTAAAAAGTCAATTCAAAATGTTGGATTTTAGACTAATAATATATACAAATGAATACTGTTGCAATATTAATATTAATGTTAGTGTTTGTCTTGTTTTTAGTCTGATTGTTTTTTATGTTGTAATGGACAATGTGAGTTCATTTAAAGTTAATCTATTAAGAATGACATTTTACAGTTTAGTGCTGAGATCCTGAAAGTTGCTGTATAGAAAATATTGAGAAATTTTTTTAATAAAACCAAGAGATTAATTTTCCTCATTTTTTTTTTTAAGGAAACTTAAGCAGTTATAAAGGCTTGAATTGATGAACCATTTAAACTGATAAAATTAAGGAAAGAAGGCTAAATATTTATTTTAAGAGAATTAGTTCATTATGTGGTGTTATTTAGAGATGCCATTTGGTAGTGATTGTTAGTTCCCAGCATGCTTTGCATAGGGCTGGAAATGGAGAGTAAATATTGAACTCAAGTGTTATTTTATGTGTTTTTACATGAAGGGAAACATCTGTTAATGTTTAATGTTCAGTTATGTTTGAGTTATTTCTTCTATTATTTTAAAGTTTTGATCATTATTGTTCGAAGAGTAGAGCTTATGGTTCGGTTGTGAATAACTGCATGTATTAATACTAAGAATCATGTTGTTTTGATCAATGATCAATAGCTTTGCTAATGTAAGTACAGTAACAAGTTTGTTTCTACTTGTTCTGTGCAGCATACAGTCTTTTAATTGAACAACATGACTCAAAGTCAAATACAAATAGACATTTCTGTTAACTCAAAAAAATCATCCAAAATTGAGAATCAACTTTTCACTAGCACATTTCACTAAAAATATTATATTTATTGTATCATAGACTACTAAATAATTTAGATTTTACATGATTTATTCATTTAGAATCCATTAAAGAAATCAAATTATAAAAACTACTTAAATCATGTGTAATATTGTTACATATTTTTTTAAGTAGATCACATAATTTTTACAGTGTAACACAATAAAATCACACTGACTAGAACTGAACTTTGTTCTCAGGACAAAAGTTTTGTTCATAAATATCAAGATGGGGCAAGTTCTTTTATGTCTATTATATGTTAAAATGTTACACATTCATTCATTTATTATAATTTATGTTGGTCAAAAACAATGATTTGATATTGTTGAATTTACAGTATAAATTTTGCTGAAAATATAATTCTCTATGCTCTCTAATGTCAGATTCCCACAGTTATCAACAACAAAAGATCAACGTGTTCAATATCTGTTTATTTTCTATACAGACGTTGCAAGTGGACAGTTGTACAGTATATGTCTATCTTTTCATTAATTCATTGTAGGGAGCTGAACTTACTGTTAGATGAATTGCAGATGAAAGTCAGGCTGTCACTGCATGGCAAATCATTCCATTGTCCATTTCTCATCATAGCACACTCATCTCTGCCATCAGGTTGTCCAAGAGCCCAGTTCAGATAGAGCGCAGGATCACCTGAAGACCACTGCCATTTATCAACACCCGTCTTCTGCAGCCCAATCCAGACATACTGAACACCTCCATCATTCACACTCTTCTTCAGCTCGTTCATGTCGTTCATGTTGTCAGCGGTGGCCAGATCTGTGTAATTCTCTCTGCAGTATCTCTGAGCTTCAGTCCAGGTCTTCCTCACGTTTATAAAGTGATACTGACGCTGAACACATTCAGATACGGAGCAGAGAGCTGTGAAAGAGAGGCTTTGATTTAATGCTTTTCATAACAGAGTCAAACCTGATGAAACTATAAACCATAAATAAAACAACAAACACACTCACCAATGAGAAGAAGAATCAAATATAGAGTTTGGTCCATTTCTGAAGAAGAAATGTGAGAATAGAGTGTAGGTGTAATAAAAGTTAAACATAAAAGTATAACTAAAGTATACAAGCAGCATAACTCGATTCGCAATCAATAAGACCATATTAACATCTCAAAGTCTAATTGTGGTTAAAGAATGAAGTTGTTCTTACTTTAGAGGTCGTGTGTTTCTGTCCTGAGTCTGATGTTTCTGTCCGTCTTTAAACAAAGTGATTATTATATATATGCTTCATTCAGTTCATCACATCATTTGTTTATTTCACTCTTAAAAAAACACAAAGAAACAAAAACCTTTTACATTTTTCTCTTCCTCATTTGTGTGTCCACGTCATTTCTCTGATTTTTGTTGACTGTTGCTGTAATTCTTTGGAAGGTTGTTAATTTGAATGTTAGTTTGTACATATATTGTATTTCCATAGCGGTTTCACAGAAAAAAATCCACCTCAGCATTTGCATTTATTTTATTTATCATTTGTTTCCATGTTCTTTCAGCTTTGTTACTGTCAGTGACTGATAACATGTTTGCACCCCAAAACACAATATTTAAGATGCACTCTGTGTCTACATTAACACAATGTCTCTTTATTGTGTCATGAGTGCTGTATAACGAAAATATAATGGCCAACAACCAACATGTGAAAAAAAAAAAAAAAAAAAGACTATAGCAACAACATATCAACTCTTTAATAATGGAAATCAGCAGCACAGAGAACACAGAGACACAGTGCCGTCGCTCCCTCCTGATGTGACGTCACTAGAGTAAAAGATTCTTTCATTTGATTTCAGTGTTATTTTAACTTCTTTCTCTCTTAAACCACTTTCTCTTTAATTTCTTTCTCTGTCTTTTCTGCCAGTGTTCACTGATTGACATGTAGATGATTTTCAAACAGTGAATCCAGCTTTCACATTTGTGGCATTTATAAAGTACTTTAATGACTACAAAGTTGTAATAAATTACATCTAATCTACAATGTAAAGTAGTTATATGACGTTTTCTGTTTAGTCTTGCTACATCTTGCTGTCTTCATCTTTCTATCACTGTGATAAATTAACCAATCAGAGGCTTTAGAGGAATGTGCAGCCAATTTGGAGCTTTAGCCCCGCCTACTCAGAGCTTGAAGAAATCCAAGGTTAGATGAGAGCCGAAGAACATGACGACCGTTTACGATAAAACCTTAAAATGAACGATGATCCAGGGACGCAAACTACTATGGGCTTTCTCAGATTTGAATGTCATTTATGTTATTCAGCAGACAATGTACACTAATCAGGCATAACATTATGAACACTGACACATGAAGTGAATCACACTGATCATCACGGCACCTGTTGGTGGTGGTCAGTATCTATCAAAAGTGGTCCAAGGAAGGAACAGTGGTGAACCGGTGACAGGGTCATGGGCGGCCAAGATCATTGATGCACGTGGGGAGTGAAGGCTGACCCGTGTGGTCCGATCCAACAGACGAGCTACTGTAGCTCAAACTGCTCAAGAAGTTAATGCTGGTTCTGATAGAAAGGTGTCAGAATTGTAATGATATTTATTTATTTAAAAAGGGGAAATATTAATAATTAGTCATAACTCGTTATGATTAATTATAAATATTTGAATCAGTTAATCAAATTAACTTAATGTAGCTGAATTTAATATTACAATTAATCTGTTCGGCTAGCGAACACTCAGTATTAATTGTCTATCAACTCTTATAGAAAGGATATTTTCCATCAGTTTCAATACTATAAAGCACCTTTGTTAAAAGGGGTTCACAGTCTTAATACTAAATCGCCATTTAGTGTTCAAACGATACTTGCAAATGCCTTAGCTGTCCAGATCTGCAGGCTCAGGAGAAAATCCTTGATAGTTTGGTCTGCTGGCGTGGATTGTAATTGTAATCAATATCATCGGCGTTGATGAAGAAAATTAAGTCAAACTGTGAGCTGTTAATTTGACTCTTTTGTGGTCGCTGCAGTTGTGCATGGCTTGAAGTGAAATGGAGGCCGACCAGCCCTCATTGTATCAACAGGAACAAAAGTAAAGAACTAGAAGTCCATAAGCACTACAAACTAAACTAACTGAGTGTGAATTTTGTGGGGCTTTTGAACTCTCCAGACAGTCGACACCTTCAAATCTTGGCTTGACCAATGAGAAAGTTTCAATACTCTGGCGGGGGATTTAATTGTTTGAAAGTGGGTCATTGGCCTGGGTTTCTAGGTTTGTGTCCATTTATACTCTGATAAATATAACAAACATACAATGCATTCTATGATATTTCGATGTCCACCAACATGTGAGTCATTAAACAAGGAGTAATTTGTTAGTAAACATCAGCTAGATGAAATACATTAACTCATAGTTCCAACTTTCAGGCGTGCCTAACACTATACAACGTACGAAAGAACAACATACAAACAGTAATAATAGACATGATGTACGGGGGAAATGCATGTTCATTCATTTAGACGAGGTTGTCAGTGAATTAATGGCAAAGAATTCAGTTTATAGACAATGTCTGGTTCTAGTAGCCTGTCTCCTAAGTGTCTTTGAAATGTGTATAAAGAGCACATGGTGTAGATGGGGTGATAGCGCTCAGTGGGGGAGCCAGACCTTACGGGGCCTGCAATTTTACAATTGTGTTTGATCGCTCCAGACGCTACAGAATACACAGTGCATCACAGTTTGTTGCGTATGGAGCTGCATAGCCACAGACCAGTCAGGGTGCCCATGCTGAACCCTGTCCATCACTGAAAGAGCCAACAGTGGACACGTGAGCATCAGAACTGGACCACGGAGCAATGGAAGAAGGTGGCCTGGTCTGATGAATCACGTTTTCTTTTACATCACGTGGATGGCCAGATGTGTGCATCTCTTACCTGGGGAACACATGGCACCAGGATGCACTATGGGAAGAAGGCAAGCTGGCGGAGACAGTGTGATGCTTTGGGCAATGTTCTGCTGGGAAACCTTGGGCCCTGCCATCCATGTGGATGTTACTTTGACACGTACTACCTACCTAAGCATGTTGGACCATGTACAACCTTTCATGGAAACGGTATGTGGTGGCTGTGGCCTCTTTCAGCAGGATAATGTGGCCCTACCACAAAGCAAAAATGGTTCATGAATGTTTGAGGAGCACAACAACGAGTTTGAGGTGTTGACTTGCTCCAAATTCCCAGATCTCAATCCAGTCAAGCATCTGTGGGATGTGCTGAAAAACAAGTCCGATCCAGGGAGGCTCCACCTCACAACTTACAGGGATTAATGTGCTGTCCGCAGTTTTTCCTCTTTGTCGCATCTCGTTTGAAACATGCGATTGCAGTCATATTGGAACAGTTATCTGTACGTGCGGTGTGCCTCGGCACAGCTCGTCAGCACGGATGAATCTAATGTTGTGTCAGTCACCACACGGTGTGGATACTGTACTCAGAATCACAGATCTACGTCTTGAAAGTTGGACCCAATATAAGAATTTTCACTGGAAAATATCATCTGAACAAGTAAGTAACAGTCTGCCACTTTTTGTTTGACCAACTGAGGAAAAAGGATTTTTTGAGGATCACTTGTGTACACTCAGCTTAAAACAAATGCTGTGCTTTTGTAACATAAAGAAAACTAACATGATGCGTGATCTCTCGTCTCCCTCTGAACAAAGTCCAATCTGATAGTTCTCAGAAAAAGGAACTGTAACTTAGTGAATACGAATGACAAAAAATTACACTTATGTCTAAAGAAGTTGAATGAAATGTCAGGTTTTAAATCGGTGCAAGTCAAATCGAAAACAAACATGTGTGTTAGGTATCTGTCTGAAAAGAGAGCCATGTCAGAAATCGTGATTCGCTCATTACCGCTAATGCGGCCACGCCCACGGAGCCAGCGCTATTCAGACGCAAATTCAGAGGCATACATGCATCATCGTCTCAATCGTGTATTTATTGTCTTGAAAAGTGTTTATCTGGATGTTAAAGCCATGGTTAGCGAACTCTAGAAGACATGCAGTTAGTTCCTGGTTCTTCTTCTTCTTTATATGGATTTGTGGCCTAAAGATGTACAGAGCGCCCTCGGCTGCAAGTATGAATTGTATCCAGCACTCATAGTGATGTATATAGAATATAATATAAGAATAAATATTACTCCTCTGTATAGAGATTGACACACATATAAGAATCCATCAATATTTCTCCAAATGTGCATGCTTTACTAAAAGCCTATATGAATGCCATAGAGGTAACATAATTGTTCAGACACTTTGCATCACAGAAATACATTTATTTTAAAGAATATAATAGAATACCATTTATTTTAAATTGAGCTGAGACATGATTACAGGAGGGTTTTTCACAGCCTACCTGAAAGGCCTCATTAAGCAAGTCATTTCAGGTCATTATTATTTGATTCTTTGTCTTCTCAGGGTAAATGGCCAATTATTCATGATCTTCACGCCTCCATGCATACTGTGTTTCTTGACAAAAAGTGACTACAAAAACTAAATCAATATATTGTTTTATATGAAGGAGTAGGCAGCATAATTTTTACTAATTTGAAGCAAAAACTCTAGTCTACAACCTCCAATACCCAGAAGTCTTATGAACACAGATTTAATATACTTTTTTTGGCCTTATTTCAGTGACTTAAGTTTTTTGTTTTTTCAATAACCACGCATAAACGTTATTCCTTCAAAACCAAACTGTACATACATGTTCCTCACATATTATGGTAGCCTAGTTTGTGCTCAATACAGTGTAATGACACTTGTGTAATAATAATGTGTTTATGAACAATGAAAAAAAGCACAACTGTCGGGCATGTCAAAACTCTCCAGGCCCAAATCAGCCTCAGCTCCAGAGGGTTAAATCTAACGATCGATTGTTCGGATCACGTCAAACGTGCAATTAGTATTATGTGATACTGTTCTCCCAAATTGTTATTGTAACAACATCAGGCACGCGTGAATTGATTTAGTATGTTAGCGTACCTGTTTGATTCTCATATGTAGCAACTCACAGGCCAAAGTAGTTTCCAGTTTTGTCTACGGCGGATTATAATGTTGGTCACTGATGATGTATTTGGACCTTTCTGAAGTAATCCACCATAAGAATGGATACGTTAATTATGTCAGCTGCGAGGAAAAAGGGCAAAATGTAACCGCTACGGCAGGTTCCCATATGATATAACCAACTCGCCTGGACGGGATCCTTCTTGTTTACGGACTGATGTAATGGACGCACAGACGAAAAATGCTGCAGCTTGAATTCCTGCGGAAATCGCCATGTCGCTCTATTATAAAACATTATTACAAGATCTTACTGTGGTGAATAGAGACAGATAAGTAGGATTGTTTGGAACAATGGCTGGTTATGTACTGTTAAAGTTATATTTTGGATAATTTTTAACAAAAAAGTTGCGGACTCAGCTTTAAAGGATCTGGCTGCTAACATCTGGGCAGATACACAGCACACCTTCAGGGGTTTAGAGGAGTCAGGCCTCGATCGGGGCGGCTGTTTTTTAGGCAGCAAAGTGGGAGCTATTGCATAAAATGACAAGAGTTATGAGTTGGAGCACTACAGATTACTTATGGCTTAGTAATAGTGGCTTCACCTTTCAGGTGCTACGAAACACGACTCAGGAGAACGGTGAGTACAATGATGACACAGTTTAGTATCCAAGAGGGTGAAATGATAAAGCAAATCACAACAACCAGAGTGGATGAGGATAGAACAGTCCAGACAGGTAAGTAAAGTCAAGTCATCTTTATTTATATAGGGCTTTCACAATGCAGATTGCTTCAAAGCAGCTTCACATTGATAATAGGACAACTAATTGACAGAGATTGTAGAAAATATTATTATCGAGCTAAAGTAGATTTTTGACTGAATCACTTCCGTTATAAAAATGATCAATTATTAACTTAAGAGCTGCTTAAATGACACCTTTCCTACTGAAAACCGAAGACCTTTAATGCATTCTTGCTATCACTTTTCACTCACTTACAACTCCACAAACAGCATTACCAGCTTCACTTATTACTAACCAGACTGACTTTATTTCTGTTAGAAGTTATTGAGAATTAACAGAGGTTTAGATGTTGATGTTTCATTTGAAGTCACCATTATGATGATCAGCGTGTTCATAAAACACATTTGTTGTGGCAAAGAAAGCCAAGTGACATCAGATGTTATCAGCTCCTTGTTGTTGAAACTGGTGGCACGCAATGTCCAGCATGATGCGCAGCCAGTGACGCCAATTATGAAAATCTTTGTGTTGTGGTTGTTGGAAACAGACACGGGACAGCAGGCGGCAGTTTTACTGGAACTTTTAATCTGATAAACAAAACAAATAAGCAGCCTCTCAGATGAAATTTCCCTTATTTTGCTCTATAATACAAATGTGTTGTGCATTTATCACCATGTAATCCATGTCATCCATATCATTAATTCAGTCATTTTTTATTATTTAATATTGAAAGTACAAAAAAATAAGAAAATGGCTCCTTTTCATTCAGTTTGATTTTCGTTTTTTGTTCGTAGGTACAAAAACAAATAAACAGCTTGAATATTCGATTTGTACAAGTGGGCGAGAATTAAACGCCCCTTTCTGCTGATTGGTCAGCAGAAGATCAAACCATGCCGTCATCAGTTCTTCCTCAGTTCTGCAGAGCAGAATAATAGTCCTCCTCAGCTGCAGTTGTACAGATTCTCAAGCGCGTTATATTGCAAACATTTAATATTTTTATCATCAAACAACCAGCACCAATGAAAGACTAATGAAAATAAATATAAATTAAATATAATAGTTGTAATTTAAATATTTTACTCACTAATACAAAAAGGTAATAATAATGCATTGATTTGGATTTGGGTATATAATAGGCCTGTAAAACAGTCACGCAAGAACCTGTAAAAAGAAATCTCCAAATATAATCTCCAAATTGATATATCCAAGGACACACTGCAAACTGCTGTGCACTCACACACAGGGACTGCAATGCATGATTTTATAAATGTAAAAACTTTCAGTTTGTTTCTCACCAAACCCTACAGTATACTTCAGAACACTTGGGAAATATGGCACGAGTTGCATAGGATGTTTTACAACAGATTTGCATCCTTGTAAAAAACAACGTCACTCTAGTTCACACAGTTCCAATAAGGTTCACGATTGGTTAAAATTAGGGAAGCCAAGGCAAGCAATTTATTTGTATAGCACATTTTATACACAAGGTAATTCAAATGCTTTACATAAAGAAGAAGATGGATGAAGAGCTGGAAGGTTCAGGGAGACTGTGTTGTTGTTGTGTCCGTCAGAGTGGATCCTAAACGGATCTATCAATCAGAGCGGATCAAATGGCTCTTCCTCACATGACCAGGATGTACATGGTTAAAGGCACTTCAAACTGATAAAACAAAGTTTCAATATTCACTTTTGCAAAGACACCTCAACGGTGCCACACAGCTAATCCCCTTCCGTGAGATATATTATTATGCAACGCGGTCAGATTTCCCCTTGGGAAAAGTGTCTTGATGTAATCCAGAGAATATCTAACATGCACCACAGGCCAAATTCCCCATGGTTTGTCCCCTTTTCCAAATTTAGCAAATTGTAACCAATCAAAAATGCTTTCTTCCTAATTTCCCCGCTCTTCAACCAGACAGCAAGATTTAAAATGAATTAAAGTCAGAAATAACAAGAGATACATAAAATAATAAAATACATTAAAAATGAAATTAAAAACAGGAAAAGACTAAAAGAATAAAAGATAAACATATAAATAAAAATTGAAACGTTCGGGACATAGAACAGTGCTCAATCAGCAAATGCATAGATAAAAAATATCTGTTTGAGTCTGGATTGAATGTGACTTGTCAACAAAGGTAAGCTTGGTGACAGGCTTGAAATTAAATGGACTTGAAACATTGCACAAACCATTACTTGATTAGCGGCATTTACCTTCTTTAAATCATTACGGTGTTGTGCTGCTATTTCAAATGAATATGTTCTATGTCGTGATGGGTTTTTTTTTTTTTTTGTTGGCCACCATTTGGTAGTTAATGTTCAAAGTTCGTGGGAGGAAGAGGACAAGGGTCGGCTTTTGGACTGTTGCTGCGCTTATTTAGTGTAATAAAAATTGTCCAACAAAAGTCCTGGTGAACGCACACAACGAAAATAAACCATCCAACAGGGCTTCACTCCAGTAAACGTATAAACAAATCCCAAATAGGGCTTCTCTCCAGTGCTGTTGTCGTGCTCAGTGTCTCAGTCAGCAGTCCCTCTCTCTTCGCAACATCCAGCTTCTCCGGCGTTTGCATGTCTCCGCGCCAATTACTGGAATGAGGAAAACAGGTGGTAGTTATTTACATTAACCCCACTCGCTACCCAGAGCGTCTCTCGGCAACTATCTCTCAGTTGCGGACTCGCTGAACAAGACCCACTCGCCACAATTTTTGTTCAGTTATTATTATTAGTATTATTATTTTTTCTTCAAAGAATGTCAAACACAGTTAATTCCAGTAGAAATTTTATTTCTGTTGAGAATTTTCCCCAAAACTTTGTGTTGGCTGTTGGCCTTCCAGAACTATGCTGCTCCATCAAACAGGACCATGTGGATCAAAATGTTTCTTATGCTTAGCATGCCATAATTGGACTGTACCATTGTAGTTTTGTCTGGGGGGGAAGGGGAGTAGCAGCATTAGGATTATTTTATTTTTCTTTCCCTTTTTAATTTTATATTGGGTTTAAGTATTCATGGGTTTTACACGTTGATTATTTGTGTATATGGTATGTTCATTATTTGTTTATTTATTATTTTTTTGATTTTTTATTTTGTGGATAATGGATGTGTTATGGATGTTTGTTCTTGGGTATAGCCTGAACAGGGAGCTACCCTTATAGTAAGGAGCTATGGAGCTAATGGGGGAGTATGTTTGGTGAAGCCAAGAGAGACCCTGTGCAAATTGGACCAAAGTATTTGGTGTAGCCTTTCTTTGGCACATTGTTACAGTTGTGTTTGTTTGTTTGTACAGTTTTGGTGGTTATCCAGTATGTGATCTTGTAACTTTCCCACCACCACACGGTATAAACCACCTTTTTGGGACCCTAAACCTCTGACCAGCTTGATTGTAATTATTACCTGACCACGGGGCATCTCTACATGTTGTGTCAGAAGTGGGATCGAAACCCACGCTTCCACGGGAGACTGCTACCTGAAAGGGCTTCGGGAAGGATAGTAGCTACCCCTACTCTCATCAGATAGCTGGCTGTGTATCTCAATATATACATCGTGGGGGATACTCTGTTTATCTCCATGTACAACAGACAATTGAGGACAGTTTTATCCTTATTCCCTACTATCTATTGGATGTAATGAGACTGCACCAGAGTACGGAAAACAACCTGTGTCTATTAGTGGAAGTGAGTGGTTGCCGTTAAGCAAGACATTATAATGGGCCTGGGTTATGGGATGGTGGGGGAATGATTAGGAAGGGGGGAACCCAGCATAAAATGGTGGTTTTGGGTTTTTTCAAGGGGCACTGGTTGGGGATAGTGTGACCAGGTTCTCCACAGTTAAAACACACAACATCGCCCTGTCGAGGTTGCCTGAAGTGGGGCCTTAGCAGTAAAGCTTATTGGCGGTGGGCTTCAGTTATTGGTTTGATAGTGGTATGTGAGTTGAAACCAACCCCAGTCACCTCAGGGGGGGAAACTTACCTGACGGATGTAAGAGCGCTGCCATACCGATCGTTTTCAAGGGCTTTCTTGCAGCAATGTAGGCCTCCAACAAAGCGGCAGAGCTTATGCTTAGCAGTGGAGAGACATTTCCTTAATTCTGGGTAGAGTACTCTTAAGTATTGGCTCCAAACTAGAGTCCCATAATGTCCTCCTTGTTGCAACTGCCAAATTTACCCATTTGCAGAAACAAGCCTTGAGACGGATGTAAAGCTCTCAGGGAGCTCCTCCACCATGTCTCGCGGGCTCGGAATCTCAGTTATAGGTTCAGACAGTTATTCATATTTGACCAAAAATTGCTGTTTGACTGCCTTATGTTCCTGTGTCAACATAGGTTCATTAGAGACAAAAAGCACTCCATGCTTTCCCAGTCAAAAAAACGGGCTAAGGCGTATAGCCCAGTCCCCTTTGGCCATTTATAGACTTATGCCAATCTTTCAAAGGTAGTGAGGTAAGTTCAATGTCACGTTGTCTCGAGCCTTGCCATACGTAGTTCTTGGTCACACTCGAGCTGGTCCTGTAGTAGTAACCAGCACTGGTGGTTCAAAGGTCCAGCTGTATTGGTTGACCTGAGCTGGAGGACTTTGATGGTTCTTGGACGCACAGTCTCTCTCTCTTGTCTCTAATCCCGCTCTCACTGATATCGCATGAAACTTTCGAACATACGAGACAGACTGTGATGACCCTTCTCCACAGTGTCGGAATTCAGCAGTACTGCTGAACTTCAGTGCCCTTGTCCCCCTCTTGTCTCTGCCCTCCTCAGGTGACTCATCAGCTGTTGGCGGAGCTTGTGAGCAAAAAATTCCGCTTGGTATGGGACAGGGGCTATCCCACTTCTGACACCACATGTAAAAGATGGCCCCATGGTCAGAGGGAATAATTACAATCAAGCTGGTCAGAGGTTTAGTGGATCCCAAAAAGGTGGTTTATTACCGTGAGGTGGTGGGGAAAGTTACAAGATCACATACTGGAATACAACAAAACTGTACAAAACAAACAAAACAAAACAAAACTGCTAAAACAATGTGCAAAGAAAGGCTACACCAAATACTTTGGTCCAATTTGCACAGGGTCTCTCCTTGGCTTCAACAAACAAGACTCCCCATGAGCTCCATAGCTCCTTACTTATAAGGGTAGCTCCCTGTTCAGGCTATACCACAAGAACAAACAGGGTCCATACACACAATACATTATACACAAAAGAAAAAATAAATAAAAAAATAAATAATTAACATAACACATATACACAAATATCAATCACTGTAAACCCATGAATACTTAAACACAATATAAAAATTAAAAAGGGAAAGAAAAATAAATAATCCTACTGCTGCTACTCCCCTTCCCCCCAGACAAAACTACAAATGGTACAGTCCAATTAGGGCATGCTAATGAGTAAAAAACATTTTGTCCACATGGTCTGTTTGTGGAGCGCATTGTCTGGAAGCCAACAGCCAACACAAAAGGTTTGGGGAAAATTCTCACAAGAAATAAAAGGTAATTTCTAACTGGAATTAAACTGTGTTGTGACATTCTTTGAAAGAAAAAAAAAAAATAATAATAATAATAATAACTGAACAAAATGTTGGCCAACAACAACAAACAAAAAAAATACACCCAGCAATACGACATAGAACATTATTCATTTGAACTAGGTCAAGCAAACACGTAATGATTGAAAACGATGGTTAAATGCTGGCTAAAAGAATGTGGGTGCATTATGTATCAAGTCCATGTAATTTTCAAGTCCATGTAATGCCGCCCAAGAGTGTTGGAGACATCGATATTTGGAAGCTGGTCAGCTGACGGCTGTGAAAAGCTAAAAGAAGATCCCTTGTGTGAGTGAACCTTGGTATTCTCAGGACTTGATCATGATGATCTGAGTGATCTATTTATATTATATGAGCCTATCGCAATGATGAAGGTCTTAGGCCATTGAACGTGATTTATGAAAGTAACATACTTTAAAATCAATTCTAAATGCAACTGGAGCCCGTGCAAGGAATGCGCTTGTGTTGAGAAGCCATATTGTACTAATGTGTTATCAATTATCCATGATTATATTTTGTTACTGAACTTAAGGAGCCATTTTGGGATCTTCGGGGGTCGCTTTTAAAACAGGAAGGTGCCCTACATTTCTGGATTCACGGTTTTGTTTTTAAGTTACACATTTTTGTACAAAACAAGGATTGATCAAACGGTTTTGGAGCGCAAAGGTACTTACCCACTGGAAGTGGCTAAAACAAAAGGAAAAGCCACTCAGGTGTGATGTGTTCATGTTTTTGGTTCTGCTCAGAATTCCTGGCAGCAGGCGTTCTGTACGAGTTGCAGCTGTCTTATGATATTTTTGGGAAGAACCAGTGAGGAGCCCTTACATAATCCACCCTGCTGGTGCTGAAAAGGGAACAAGTTTCTCTAAGTTCTTGATCTGGAGACAAAGCATCTTAATCTTGCAATATTTTGTAGATGTAAATGAGGATTAGTTAGTGTCTTTACATGGCTCTCTAATCAGATCTGACTCCAAAATCACACCAAGATTCCTGACTTGATTTTTAGTTGTTTGACCCTAGAGTGAAGTTGTGTTCACTTTGAGAACTCATCTTTGTTTCAACGAAATGACTGCAGTTTTGTCTTGTTACTGAAGGAAGTTTAGGGACATCAATTTTAATGTCATCAGTGCATTGCACAGGGAGTCAATGGGGCTGTAGTCGTTGGGATAGGGTAGTTAAAACTGGGTGTAATCTGCATGCTGTGATATGCATGTAGTAATGATCAAAGTTCGTCAGGGGAAGGAGAGGACAAGGGTCGGCTTTTGATGCGAATGAGTTTTATTTCACCAAGAAAAATAAACAAACAAAAGTCTGTGCAACGCAACAGTCAAAACAATCCCACACTACAGATGGGCTTTCACTCCAGCATTGATCCCTGATCAGATACAGCAGTCTCATCCAGTCAGCAAGTCCACGCTCTCGTATCACACACTCCTGATTATACTGGTGTGTTTATCCGTCCCGCCCAATTATCTGGAATGAGGACCAGTGTGTTCATGATTTGCATTCAACCCGCTAGTTTACCACGGTTCTCCTGACGCTCTCGGCGTTACAGACTTCGCTGAACCATGCCCCCTCGCCACATCATTTTCTTGTGTTCAGGCAACCTATACGGCCGGCTGCGAATCAAACACGCCCGGCTCCGTCTCGATGTGGTGCTGAATGAGGTCTGACCACCCGGTAGGGGAGAAAACACTGCTTGTAACTTAGTCAAAACAGTGAATGGGAGGGAGGGCGGAGAGGTGATCTCCCCATGGGCCAGAGCGGAGGGATTGTTTTTTGACATTCGCCTCGGCCCGAGATCATCCTCTACGATAATCACCGTCGCCAGCATCACTGATTCTGAATCATTTCCATTTTTAAGAGATTTAGGAGGTGATAACTTGACCTGCGCATCTCCGATCCGAGGTATTACTCTCATGAGCTCACCAACTGCCGTTGTAACCTCAAACGGTCCTTGCCACTTTGCAAGTAATTTTGAGCTTGAAGTGGGGAGCAAACAGCACTTTATATCCTGGTGAAATTTGCGCAGATTAGTTCCTGTCCTAAACGGCTCTGTCTGTCCTGGGTGCAACAAATTATCCATAGTAGCAGCCCCAAAGTCGTGAGTTTTGTCTCAAGTCCAGACTACTGAATTTCATTTTTTAGTTGAGACGTCCGTCCTCCAAGGACTCTCGTGCACATTCAGCAACCAGTGCGGGTAGCGTCCAGAGAGAAGCTCGCAGGGGGGAAACCCTTGGAGGCTTGCCAGGGATCCTCTCGGCACACGCGAAAACAGGGGTTCCAAACTATTATCCAACTTTTGGGTCTTCATGAACGCATTTACGAATCATGGATTTAAGCGTGTGATTAAAACGTCGACCAGCCCGTCTGTTGTGGGTGAAAGACGCTGGGTCCGAACCGATTTAATGGTCCATACCAATTCATTCGAAGGAGACCTGCACTAATGGGAGGGGCGCAAAGGTGCTTTTGGAGTGGCCGGTGGATTTACCACGACAAGCGCGCCACCAACCTGAGCAGTTCTTGTGGAATGCCCGCCAGAAGAATCGGGTCATGAGGCGACTTAGTGTTGCTGTTTGTCCTAAGTGTCCAGCATTGGATTAGAATGAGCCAATGAAAAAGCATTTCCCTGTGGCTCTTTGGGACTAATAACTGGGTTGTATCTCCTTGGGTCTTGTATCCTCCTTGTATACCCCTGTCTGGGTCACCCGATACAACCTATCTTTTATAATCGCAAAATATAGATAAGTCAATGGTCGTCCAGGCTGGAGAGGCTGACCGTCGATCGTGCTGACCTTTTCAAAAGCATGTTTTAGCGTCTCGTCGTGAGACTGCTCCAGGGCAAAGTCATCGCGGTCCGAGAGAATCAGTCTCTCCGATTCCGCTCTGTTCCCCTGAGGCAGTAACTCCCCTGGTAGTCTCTCCCACACTGCACTCACACATCCTACCCAGCGAATTTTTATTCCAAGAGGCATCTGAGCACAAACACCCCAATAATTTATTAAATGCAGGCCAATTCATTCCCAAAATTATCGGATGCCGGAGGTGCGGGTTAACTACCTTCTCCACACTATGCTTTTGTCCCCTAACTTGAATAACAACTGGCACTTATAGGATATTTCACCACGTCCCCGTGCACACACCGCACCCTAACCATGCGGCTTATCCAATGCCCCGGATGAAATCAGGCTTTGATGACGAGGGTTGGTTACAACCCTGATCCACCAAAGCCTGATAGGTACCCCCCCCTTGTTACTAACAGGTATTTGGTACCGGCCAGCTTGACCAGGGGCAGCCAGGACCCGGATCTCGTCCCCACTTCCATACCGGACACCTGTCCACACAAATGGTCCGGTCCCTGCACGCCAACAGGCCGGCCCAGACCTCCCACGCTCTTGTGGCAGAGAGTGGGCTGAATGGTTGGCGGAAGGGGAGAGAGGAGGGGAAACAGGAGCGTTTACCAAGCGCTCAAACTCTCTGCCGTTGCAGACTTCGCTGAACCACGCCCCCCTCGCACAATGCAATTTGGGTTGTTTCTCAAACCTTGAGGGACGCATGTCATGGATGTCCACTCAGACTTATGGTCACCGATACTCACATAATACCTTCCCTTCTAAGTATGAACCATTTAAGGACCATCCCAGAAAGCCCAACCCAGTTTTTTTCAGCCTGTCAAAAGTATGTTGTGATCGACAGTGTCAAACGCAGCACGAGGCGAGTAGAACCAGCACTATAATTTACCTGTATCTGTGTTTAGGCGAATATCATTTATTATCTTTATGAGTGCTTCTTGTTGGTGATGCAGTCGGAAAACAGATTGAAATTGTCAAAGTACCATTCAAGCTTACGAATTTGTTCAGCTGATTGAAAACAACTTTTTTTCAATGATCTTTGCCTATGAAAGGAAGATTTGCGATCTGTATTGCTCAATATGGTGTTATCAGATGTTCTATTTTTCAGGAGGGGCTTAAACTGCAGTTTTCAGGGATTTTGGAAAAGTTCCAGAGAGAGAAGGAGCGTTTAACCACTTTTAGGAGATTGCTTCTCAAACAGTTAAACCGCTTTTGAAAAAAGATGTGGGAAGTGTGGTCAAGGGCGCAAGTTTGATGTTTTAAGGTGCTGTACTGTTTCTTCCAAATTTTACCATCAACTGCAAAACCATAATAGCTACTTCCTGAGGTTGTGATCTGATCTGTTTTACTCCAGTGCAGCTCAAGGATTTGTGCTGTGCCTTTCTGATATTATTAATTTTCTCCAAGAAGAGAAAGCAAACTCACACATTTGCTGAAGAGAGCATTTCAACTGGGAATCTGACTTGAGGGGTTTGTTAGTCTCTCTACTGTAGCAAAAAGATGTGCGGGTGTTAAGTTTCTGTTTATAATTTGAGAAGAAGGTCTGTCTAGTTTGATAGCTCCACTTGTTTAAAGCATGAGAAATCTTTATAGGTGTTATAGTGGTTTCATGTTTTGTCTTTCCGCCACTTCGCCTCAGCTTTTCTGCATTGTCTTTTCATATTTTGCACTGCTGTTGAGTTTTCTCCACGGTGCTCTTTGTCTGCAACTTTTCTTCCTGACTTTCAGGAGCAATGTTCAATAACGTAATAATACATATCTTGGTGTTAAAGATATAGCCTTCATAAACAGTGCAGCAAGTATTCTCATTTAAGCATCGCTGTTTGACCGAGATAGATCTAGCTTCAACAGTCGGAGAGATCAATATATCAAAGAAAATACAGAAATTATCATAGCACTACATCCTTAATGACAATGGATGAAAAGTTTTAGACCCTTATAATAATTAAATCTAGAGCATGTCCACGATTTGTGTAGGTCCATGTACATGCTGAGTCAGATCAAAATTCAAAACTGTTAGGATTCCTTTGCCATATTGGTTCTGCATTATCTATGTGGATATTAAATCCCCAGTATAGCAAAACAGTTAACTCTGAGGAGGAAATTGCTGATAACAGTTCGTAAAGTCCTCCAAAAGGCTGGAGAGTATTTGGAGGCCTGTAAATAACTATACGTATAATGTGAGGAGCACCTTTTAACACAATACCCAAGTATTCGAAAGACAAGTAATCACCAAATGACACTTGCTTGCATGATAGACATCTTAAAATAGAGCAACAACACCCCCACCTCTCCTAACAGCTCTGCAGACACTCAAAAAGTAAAGTTAGGAGGGGAGGGGCTGTTTCATTCAGGATTGTTGAACTGCAACTGTCTTCAAGCCATGTTTCATTTAGAAGCATAAAATCTAGGTTGTTTGTGGTTAAGTCATTGACTAGAAGTG
This sequence comes from Culter alburnus, assembly GCA_028476615.1. Classification (NCBI taxonomy): domain Eukaryota; kingdom Metazoa; phylum Chordata; class Actinopteri; order Cypriniformes; family Xenocyprididae; genus Culter; species Culter alburnus. The sequence goes on from JAOTNS010000826.1 coordinate 101,999, forward strand.
ATTTATTTTTAAGTGAACGGATGTTTAAAAGTGCTAACTTAACAGTCTTACTTTCTGTCTCTACAGTAATCTTATTTTGACGTGTAATAGGCAGCAGAATAAATGGGTTTGCCAAACGGTTTGAGAAGGCCTTAGGCTTTCTATCACGTAATAAAACAGAAATAGAGAAAGCATCAGGCACACTGGGTTGTAAACATTTGATAAAGTCACTGTTATCAAAGCGGGGACCCGACACACATCACTGAGAGCTGTTATCGGTTGTTTTTGGTTCACCTAGAACAGATGGAGGAGGGTGAAGGCCCTGGCGTTGTGGCAGGGGCCGAAGAGCTCTCGCAGGAGCAGGGGGAGGGCGAGCTGGGCCCGCAGGCTTTGGTGGTTTCGGGGCTCGCTTTTTTGTTGATATCTGGGGGCTCACAGCAAAAGAGTGGGAGAGTTTGGTTCCAGCATACACCAGTTCCTCCATTTTCTCTGAGAAGCACAGAAGAGGGGATGCTGGAGAAAGGGATAACGTGTCCGGTGAGAGAGGCTGTTGCTCTGGTGTTACAGGAGGCTGTAATATGTTATCCTGGCTTCCCTGGCTGTTTACCCGAAAGTCATCCTTGGGTGCTGAATCTTGGAGCAGTTCTAACACGTCACTGTCTATCGGTGAGCTCTGTGGGCAGGGCTCCGTCGGGATTGTGTCCGTGAGCAGTGGTTGTTGTGGCTGCGTGGTGTTATCATTGACCTTGTGGGATGTGTCAACCGCATATCAGTTCAGGTGCTGAAATGAAGTCCTGTGGTCAGTTGTACTCTGTCCAGGTGTGTTTGTGCCATTCAGATTGGCACACACTGCTGAAGGATGATGGAGGGAGAAGTAGATATTGTCCTTTAGCACTCTTGAGCCCAGTTTGTGTGACTCCAGAAAAGACCAAGTTGTTGATGAAATTCAGTCCCTTTAAGTTGAAGGTTTTTTGCAGCCATGTGTTAAGCCCAAGCAACCGTGTAAATCTATTTGTTCCTCTTGCTGGGAGTGGTCCACTGATGAACGACTGAACTTTTAGTCTTTTAAGCATTTCAAAAAGTTCATTCAAATCCCTTTAAGGAGTTCTGACTGCTTTCCGAATATCATTCTTCTCCACATGGATGATTAGTCAATTTGCAGTCTTATATTTCATCAGAAACTCTTAAGTTCCCTGTTTACATCAGAAACTGTTGCTTGTGGAAGGCACATGTAGTGTATCCCTGCTGCTAATGTTTCTGATAATAGAGTTGTAACAAACCCCCATCGGCCCCAAAAACGAAGTCCGACGGCGTTGGGCGAAGGTTAACGCGTGTATGCCTTTTCAGCGTCTCTGTGAAGTTCACTTAATTTCACTCGTTTAATCTGACTCCAATTTCAAATGATTCTTATTCTAAGGGTTGTGTCTCCAATTAGAAATTAATCATTTGTTATGTATTAATTTAGATATTTGATTATTCTGGGTATCTCTTATTTTCAATTATTCTTTTATTATGGACCCATTATCGCTTAGAGAATTCGCATCGGCCGACTGCGTTCTCACGGACATAAATTCGCCAGTTTATGATTCTTAGTCAGAGGGTGCAGAGTTTACTAATGCATTTGAGTCGAACCGCCACATGCTTGTCCATACAAAAATACAGTTTTCTTAGTCACGATACTGCAACTTGCTAAGTCAATAACAGGCAAACTCAAAAAGTCCCATGATGTGCAACATGCTGTCACGTTCGAATCACGGAGACAACAGACAGATCCAAGTGCAGTAGAGTTTAATGGGTAATCCAAAGTCGTATCCAGAAACAGGCAGGGGTCAAAATCCACAAAGCAGTCAAAAACAGAAAACCAGAAAACAAACAAAGAAACGGGTGACCAGAACTGAAATCCATGACAAAAGCAGAAACAAACAGGGTATAAATAGACAGACACTGATGAGAGAACTCAAAACAGCTGGGTGCAATGACATGGTGATAATGAGTCCGGGGAGTGCGTTATGGGTAATGTAGTGAATGCAATGGGTGGAAATGAGAGTCCGGGATGGAGTGCCCTTTAGTGGCTGATAGGGCACTCTCACTGGTGATCGTGACATTACCCCCCCTCAAAGGAGCGGCTACCAGACGCTCCACCAGTCCAAAACAAACAAAAACACAAAAACTCAGGAGGGAGGTGGACAGGAGGAGGATCAGGGGGAGGGATGGCGGGCCAGATCCAGGGCCCCCACTGATAGCCAGGGTGGTGCTGGAGGAACTGACCAGGTGGTTCTAGCGGTTCTAGAGTCCTGGCTGGGTGCCAGGGTGGTGCTGGCGGAACTGACCAGTTGGTTCCAGCGGTTCTACAGTCCTGGCTGAATGCCAGGGGTGGTGCTGGAGGAACTGACCAGGCTGGTTCTAGCGGTTCTAGAGTCCTGGCTGGGTGCCAGGGTGGTGCTGGCGGAACTGACCAGGTTGGTTCCAGCGGTTAACAGTCTGGCTGAATGCCAGGGCGGCGCTGGGAACTGACCAGGCGGGCTGGGGGTCTAGAGTCCTGGCTGGTTGCCAGGGCGGCGCTGGGGGAACTGACCAGGCGGTTTTCGACGGTTCAAACGGCCTGGGCGGTGGCAGCAGGGCAGAAGACTTGGATGGCGGTGGCAGGGCAGAAGGCTTGGATGGCGGTGGCAGCAGGGCTGGCCAAGGGTGCTTCATGGCCATATCAGGGAGAGCGGACAGCTCAGTGACGGCCTCCGTGGCCGTATCAGGGAGAGCGGACAGCTCGGTGATGGCCTCGTGGCCGTATCAAGGGGAGCGGACAGCTCGGTAACGGTCTCCGTGGCCGTATCAGGGAGAGCGGAGGACTCAGGGACGGCAGCGGGCTCAGGGAATGCTCTGGGACGGCAACGTCAGACTTTGAACTGCTCAGGGACGGCAACGTGCTCAGACTGGGGCTGCTCTGGGATGGCAGCGGGCTCTGGGACGGCAGCGGCTCAGGCTGGGGACGGCTCTGCGGCAGCGTGCTCAGTGGGGCTGCTCTGGGACGGCAGCGTGCTCAGGCTGGGGCTGCTCTGGGACGGCAGCGTGCTCTGCTGGGACGCAGCGTGCTCAGGCTGGGGCTGCTCTGGGACGGCAGCGGGCTCAGGCTGAGGCTGTTCTGAGAGCATCCTCCAGGCACGCAAGACTGCCAAAACATAGAACGTGAGGACAGCCCTCTTGGCCATCACCGGAGTGATAGGGAGAGCATGCCTGGCGGGAGCGGACTCCTGGCTGGAGCGGACTCACTGGGGAGCGGACTCTGGAGTGGACTCACTGGCTGGAGCGGGCTCACTGGCTGGAGCGGGCTCTGGAGTGGACTCACTGGCTAGTGGGCTCACGGGCTGGAGCGGGCTCTGTAGTGGGCTCACTGGCTGGAGCGGACTCACTGACTGGACTCTGTAGCATGGCTGGAGCGGGCTCTGTAGTAGACTCACTGGCTGGAGCGGGCTGTAGTAGGGCTGGAGCGGGCTCTGTAGTAGACTCACTGGCTGGAGCGGGCTCTGTAGTAGACACTGGCTGGATCACTGGCGACTCACTGGACTGGAGCGGACTCACTGACTGGAGCGGACTCACTGACTGGAGCGGGCTTTGGAGTGGATTCACTGACTGGAGCGAGCTCTGGAGAGGCCTCCGGGTCTTGGGGGATGGAAGCCTTCCTCCTCCTCTTCCTCCTTTTAGATGTGGGAAGCGGAGACTCAGTGCCAACCTCCTCTGAGGCCTCTGAAGCGGATTCACGGGCTGGGACGCACTCATGGGCTGGAGCGGGCTTTGGAATGGACACACGGGCTGGAATGGGCTCAGGAGCGGGCTCACTGGCTGGAGTTTTCTGTCACGTTCGAATCACGGAGACAACAGACAGATCCAAGTGCAGTAGAGTTTAATGGGTAATCCAAAGTCGTATCCAGAAACAGGCAGGGGTCAAAATCCACAAAGCAGTCAAAAACAGAAAACCAGAAAACAAACAAAGAAACGGGTGACCAGAACTGAAAACTCCATGACAAAAGCAGAAACAAACAGGGTATAAATAGACAGACACTGATGAGAGAACTCAAAACAGCTGGGTGCAATGACATGGTGATAATGAGTCCGGGGAGTGCGTTATGGGTAATGTAGTGAATGCAATGGGTGGAAATGAGAGTCCGGGATGGAGTGCCCTTTAGTGGCTGATAGGGCACTCTCACTGGTGATCGTGACACATGCTCCTTTCATGAGGCTCTCGAGTTTGACCTGCCCTGACGCAGATTTACGGAAATAACGGACTCCAATAATCTACCGGTCATAATGATTTCAGAAGAATCCAGAGTAAATCAAATATAACAGTTTATTTGTCAAGTAAAATATATCATGCCAATTACATTACAATTAGACAATTAGAAGCCAATTCAGAAATGTTAAATGCATAACATCGATTACTCAAAGAAATGCATATACACACAGTGATACATGAATGTCTTCAGACATTCACCCATCTCTGTATGGGGGTTCTGGTTACAGAAGTTCCCACATGACTGCTTTGCTCTTTACCTTTTATACCAGGACCATACCTTTTATACCTTTTATACCAGGACTTTTATACCAGAACAAAAGGATCGTAAATGTTTATTACACCAACACCTGTTTTGGGGGAGAGGAGAAGAGACACCACCCAAAAAGAGGACAGAATTTTCCTTAGTTTTCCATCTTCTTCATAATTCTAGTGACTGCTGTGAAATTGAGACCATTTACCAATCGCACTGAGACATTTAAAATGATACCAAACATGAAAAGGAAAAACAATAAATACACAAGTTACAATTTACGCGTTGAATAACTTTCAGTCAGGGGGAAGGAGAGAGGTGTTTGTGTGTGTGTGTGTGTGTGTGTGTGTGTGTGTGTGTGTGTGTGTGTGTGTGTGGTGGGGGGAGGCATTGTCCTTTTGGAGTTAGGGAAAGGCGTTGCCCCTTGCTATTTCTCTGAGATCTTCTTTTCTAGGCGAGTTTTATTGCTTTATTGCAGGATGCTTGATCTCAGTTTTTGTTTAGCAGGAAAATCAAGCCTTACAATCTGTTCAAAGTGAATCTGATGTAGTGCCACTTTCAACCACGAGATGGCAGCGCTACAGCACACCTTATTTTACTTCATTTCACTTTATTCCATTTAACTTAATTAATGACAGCAACATACTGTATTTTAATCACGTAGGTACTTTGTAAAGCGTCAGATCAGCTTTTATACTATAATATAGGCCACTGAAGTAATTACATCTGTGTTTATTGATGCGATTACAGCAAAGTCACACTAGAGGGCAGTGTTTCACTGTTACAGAGTTTATTATGTGCTGCATTAAAAGATGACTAAATCATTGTGTTTTTATGGGGAACATGTGTTTATATAATAAGATAACAGTGCTTGTCTTGGTTCAAATAAGCCTGAAATATATTTCGGTTGTGTTAATTATTTTGCATTAATAAATTTGCCTCGGATACTATTGGGGAAAAGAAACGGAGGAGACAGAAGGACAAGAGCAACAAAAACTACCGAACTACTGCTGTAAATCTGCTGTGCTTTTAAACTTTAAGTACTTCATTGTATTATTTATCAGGTATAATATAAATCTCAAATATTTGGTGAATCAAACTCTGAATTAATAGGATTCAGAGTCTGAAAATTAATTAATTACTTTCGTCATGTCCGGTTTGTAATGAACCATTGTAGATTTTGCGCATAAAAATGTATTATAGATCTGGTCAAAATATATTTTAAATAAAAGTAAATACATGTTGTAAACAGCTAAGTTCAATTAAATATATTTTTGAAACTGAAAATATATTTTGTTTCAACCTTCATACGCTTAAAATATATTTAAAAATGTATTTCATGGTGCAAGAAAATACATTTCCAATCTTACAGTTGACAATGTAAATGTGGGTGAAAGAAATCCTTGTGAAACTACATTCCATTAAATGTTAGAAGAATTTAAATCACTTACAGCAAAAACACAGATTTCCCCATATTTTCCACATTAACCACATTTGTTCACATATGATCTTCGTAAAAACACAGAGTGATCAAGGCAGAAAAAAAGTCAAATTTAGGGTCACTTGATACCCAGCCTTTACTGGAAACACTCTCACAAATGTGTATTTTAATCAATTAAATATTTCATTACTTTATTACACTGACATTAAATTACAAATAAATAGAGTGTTTAAATGAACATCAAATAAAAATAAATAAATGACTAAAATCGCAATGTACGGTTAATAACTGTGACGTAATTTGAATGTGAAACGGACGTTTGGAGTACTGCCATAGACTGTAAAATATATGTGTCTTCAGCTCTTTGGATGAGGGGCTCCTCAAGATAGGACCTCACCTCCAGTACAGCATCAGCTGTGGGATTTCTCCTCGCAGTGTCTCCTGTTGCTCTCTGGTCAAAGAGCCTCCGCACAGAAGCTTGTGGTTCCAATTAAGAAATAATAAAGTAAAAACAAAATTGTTCAAGGTAGCTTTCTGCACTTATCTCCACAGTCACCTCCTCAAAGGGCTCCAGAATGGAGCAGACCTCCTTCATTGTCTCCCATTCCTCTTTTCTTAGAGTATCAACAGGAGCGTTGATGACATCCAGGGTGGAGATGATGGCATCTTTTGATTCCAGGATGCGTTTCAACATATAAAATGTGGATTTCCACCTTGTAGCACACTCCTGGTTGGGGCTTGGCTCTGGCATCCCCATCTGGCGCTGTGTGGATTTCAGCTTCTCTGTGGCAATCATGCTTTAGTGGAAAAACTCTACAATAGCCTTAACCTTGTCCACAGTTGGTTTCACCACCTTCAGTGTATCTTTAATCATCAGGTTTATTGTGTTTAGACATGGTGGGTGGGTCCACTGCAAATGTTTGCTGCATTATCAGTAACACAGCTCACCACTTTGTCGTCTACTCGCCACTCTTTTGCCACTCTTAGCAGCTCCTCTGCCAGGTTTTCTGCAGTGTGTCTCTCTGCAAACTCAAAACAGTCAAAGAAGGCAAGCTGTCATCTTAAATTTTTCAATAAAGTGTCATGTGACGGACATGTATGAGCATGTCGTTCTGGATGTCCAGCAGTCAGTTGTCAGGCAACCTGCTGAAGCTTTTTTGACTCTGTCTCGCCACAATGCATGCTCTGTGTTATAAAGTCGTGGAATAATGGTTTGGGACAAGATCTTTCTACTGGGGAGAACATACATGGGGCTTAAGGCCTGGACAAAAGTTTTAAATCCTTTATCCTCCACAATGGAAAATGTCTGAAAGTCACAGGCTATCATTTTAGCCAACTTCTCATCAACACTTATTTGTTTGGCTGGGGTCATTTGTTTTAGAATAATGAGCTCATCTTGGTTTGACTTGCAGAAGGACATGGTATAGCTGCAGTTTTCGGGAAGACAGTGGATGCAGCAGAAGAACTTGTCTCAGGGTCAGTGGATGACGAGCTCGCTTGCTCTCTCTCCTCCAGCTGCACGGATGGATGGGCGGTTCTTAGATATCTGTGCAGGTTTGTTGTTGATTCTGCTCTGACGAATATTTTCATTATGCAAATTCTGCACTCAGCTTTGCCGCTGAATATCATTGATTTGCAATATAATTGATTTGCAGCCAAATGCTGCTTCGTTTTCGGTTTTGGCTCATTTCTTCACTTTCTCCCAATGCACTTGCATTTAAATTAGGACTGGGAATTTAACATATTAATTAGATTAATTAATTACAGGAAAAAAACATGTTAAACTATTTAACGCACTTGCCCCATCCCTTGACCTATAGGTCATTTGACATTTCATACAGTTGACTGATAATGAATATGACGCAGGGCAACAGCTCACTGCGTGACATAGCCTATAGAATGCAGTTAGAATGTCCATAAAATAAAAAGAAATGAAAGGTAGGACAACACTGGTAAGATCAGAAAGTTCACTGCTAAATTCAAACGTGCTTTCGCACTTTGGCTGCGGTGGCAGCACCCATCATGCGTTATAGATCAACTGACATGATTTAAACGACAAATCACATTCAAATATTTGACAGTAGATGCCGATTTATGTTTCTGCCATTTGGTGCCCATACATATACTTCAATGAGTGCTAGACATCACTGCCGTTGTCAGAGCGCGATCAGACCTCACAAATCGAGTGATGAATGCCGTTGGACATAGTGGTGTATTATAGGTAAAAAATGATATAAATACTGTACGGTTTCTCGCACAAACCGATCGTTTCATGTCTTAAGACATCAATGTGTCATCACGAGCCGCAGGGTTTAATTTGGACTTGTCTCTCGTGTTTTATTTACTCTTATAATCCAAGTTCCCGCTGACTTGCATTATACCACTGACAGACGGCAGCAGTTGGAGTTAAAAATCATATTTTGTGTTCTACTGAAGAAACAAAGTCATCTTGGATGCTCTGGGGGTAAGCAGATAAACATCACATTTTCATTTTTGGGTGAACTATCCCTTTAAGGATTCTTAAAGGTCTAAGTGCATATGGACTGAGGTATAAGCTACTGCTGAATTGTGAACTCGGTCAAGAATTGTTCATGTGAACTGCTTATCCAGTTAATACTGAAATTCGAGATTTGCACACCAAAAGAGTTTAAATGAACCGACTCTAATTTTTGAATGAATTGACTTCTTTTTGTTGAAAGGTTTTCAGAAATCAAATCAGAAGTCATTGAAAAGATAACTATCTGTGATCAAGTCAAATTCAAGTTTTTCATATCTGTCATTTGAGCGGTCATTGTGACATTGAAAATCAGGAAATAATCAGAGGTGAGAATACTGACTGTAGATGAGTTTATTTGAGCTCATGTTCTGTTTCACATGTTTATCTGATGATTTTGATCAAACACAAGATATTTTATACCCAAACTTCACTTCAGCTTTCTAAGAATAAACCAGATTTCATTCTGAGACACAAACAATATTATTCTGAAGAGCTGCTGCTCACAGATTCACATTCAACCAGTTATTGATATAGATAAGATTAGTGAAAACATAAAGAGACGTAACCACACCAGATATACAAAGAGATTTACAAAACACACTTAACATCTAAAGAATATTAAACATTAAATAAAAACATAAAAAGATCATATTATGCCATGATGATTAAAATTTAGCAGTTAGCAGATTCACTCAGAACTTACTAAAACAAATACAAGTAAATAAGAGAAAAAATGAAGAATGAAAACAGTGAATGTAAGTAAACACACAAACATTCACTCATCATTTCTGCAGATGAAGTTGAGTTTGCGAGTTTCAGGAAGGCTGATCCAGCGCTGATCTCCTCCAGACTGAACTGCTCCTTTTCTCTTCTCGAGGCGACAGTCTCCAGTTCTACTCCGTTCCCTGGAGCCCAGTTGATAGCACACAATGTCTCCGCTCAACCAGAGCCACATGTTCATGCTGCAGTAGTTGTGTAAACCCAACCACACCGCCTCAGTAGACGCCTGTTTAACCACATTCATCACCTCACGCTGCATCTCTTCTGAATGAACCGAGACCAGATCCACATGATTCTGTCTGCAGTATCTCAGAGCTTCAGGCCACGTCAGATTCTTTTTGATCAGGATCAGTTTATCTGGACACAAAACAAACCAAAAGAAAAACTAGAGAGAGACTGATCAAAAACAACATGCAGAACAAACACTGTGGAGGAATTTGTCATGTCAGACATGTAGTGTGAACTTTAAGATAGGGCTGTGCCGATAAATGATATCATATCGAATCGCGATAAAATAAATGTTGATAACGATGATAAGCTCTAGGCATTTTTACTTGATATGGATTAATATAAGAGCCAATCATACAGCAGAAATATGCGAAAACAGCCAATCAGCATGCAGCTTTTAACGTTCACATCAAAGAACAAAGTCAATTTCCTACGTCACATTGCAAAGCAAACTTGACACAAGGACGGCAAAAATGAGTGGAAGCAGCAACGAAAGTGAAACTAACCTCAAGTTATTACCAAAAATGATGAAATTGTCGACAAAAAGGTAGCACGATTTCAGTTATATGGAAGTGGTTTGGTTAGTTGAAAAAGCGACCAGGCGCAGATTAAAACGATCTGTAAAATATGTCGTCGGACGGTGAAAAACAAGACTGGCAACACAACCAACCTATTCCATCACAGTGCTTCCCACACATGCCCTGCGTCTCAATCTGCTCTCTAGCTTCCTAAATTGTGAATCAGTATGTAATGTAAATGAATGTGGCCAACTCCCTGATCAGTGCCCTGTCTACTGAACTAGGGAGCTGATTGAGATGGACCCATAGACTTATGGCTGATTTATACTTCTGCGTCGGACCTGCGCCAAAGCCTCTGCGCCGTAGGCTATGCGTCTGTTTTCATTTATACTTCAGCATCGTTGTCCGCGTCGACGTCCATGCAGACCACTAGTTGGCAGTGTCCGCGGTCATGTTGAGGATCAAGGCAAAAGCCGAAGAAGAAGCAGCTCGTCATGTACGTTGTCAGAGAAGCTTACAAACAGAAACGGCAGAGAAGTGGCAAATAGGTAATGACTTTTGTTGCAGTTTGACTGTATGTGTCCCCTGAAACAGAGCGTTTTTCATTCATATGGAAGTTGAAAGCGCTCACTCTTCTCCTATTGCGCCGCGTCAGTTTTTTGACCTGAGGGAGGGGCTCTAGCAGACCAATCACAGCACTTGTGGTCCACGTAGAATTGACGCATTGTTACATTTTTGAAGAGGTGCGCGTCAGGCTACGTTGTAGGCTACGCGCGTGGGACAAACAACCTACGGCATAGCTACGCCATACACTTGACGCAGAAGTATAAATCAGCCTTTACGCTGCATTCACACGGGGCGCCGGCGTTAACGCTTTTCATTTACTTTGAATGGGTGACATCCTGCGTTGCCGAACTGAATTATGGGTTCCGTCGCTTCGCTTCACTCGCATTGCAAGTGGCAGAAGTTGAAGATTTCTCAACTTTTCAAGTGCCAACGCAGACGTCATCCAATCAGATCGCCCTATGCAAATACCCTAGAGCAGCCGCTAGCCGATTGCGTTGCAACACCGGAAATTAATGTGATTGGCTGTTATAACTATAACGGTCGCATCAACACAAGCTTCAGACACGCCCTCCGTCAAGCGTTGACGCTGACGCCCCGTGTGAATGCAGCGTTACTTGGGCTGGCCGCCCAGGTATATTAACAGCCGCCCAAGTATTTTTGGAGACACATTTATGCTTTTATTATTTTTATCCTCTCATACTTTTGTATCCATCCAAGATAATGAAACCATCCACGATCGATTAACTAGTGGAAAATCTCCCCTCGTACCTGCTCGTTATGTGTGCATCAGAACTGTTTACTCCCGCCAACATTCCCACGTGTGCTGCACTGCAGTATGTCACAAGGCGGCGCTGTTGCGCGTTCTATAGGCTCACGCAACAGTGCTTCAGACTGCTTCAAAGTGATTTTCAATCAATGAAAAGCGCAGATTTATGCCAAGCGATTGCTAATGAACTCAAGTTGATGAATTATTACAATGTCTACTTTATGGCCTTTATATAAAATGTTTTAGACAGTTGTAAGAATCTTAAGGATCAGCCTGCAATTGTACATACATTTCAAAATAAGAGTCCCGGTGTATTTCGGGCTTGTTTATAATTAGAAGTCACATGCTAAGTTAGTAAGTTGTCTTAATTTTTAAGGCCAAATGTGTAATCTGTTTTTGTTAATAAACTACAGTTTAAAATGTAATTAATGAACCCTCAAATTTTTGTGGCTTCAGTCATATTTGGGAACTTGGGATACTTTTTTAAAGCTGGCAGCATTAACAGTTTATTTATCGAAACATATCGTTATCGATCAATATGGAAAAAAATGATCAAGATTACATTTTTGCCATATCGCCCAGCCCTACTTTAAGATATATGAAGGTGATGGATGGATTGTGTGTGTTTTGTGAGGATCTGCTCACCTTCATGACACACAAAAGGATATTTTTGGTTGCAGGAGAAGTCTGACCATTGTCCCAGAGCGTTCGGTTCAACCACTGTACAGTTTTCACCAGCTATATTCAAATCAGGTTCACCAGTCCTCCAGTATCTGAATGAGGAGTTACTCTGATCTGACCACCGCCATAAATCTCTGACTCTGAACAGACCGATCTAGACAAATGATCCAGATAAATGGTTATCACTAATGATGTTTGCCACCTGTTGATTCTCATTCTGGTTCCTCACACTGACCAGATCAATGTGATTCTGTCTGCAGTAACTCTGAGCGTCTCTCCAATTCTTCGTCTGATTGATAAAGACGAATCCTGTGTTCACTTTAAGAACAACAAACAGATTCATGAATCAATTTGTTCATTAATCTTATGCTGCTTTATGGTTTGGACAGATGTCATTCAAACACTTGAGCTGTTTGAGCAGCTGGTTATTTATTTAGAATCTGTAGAATTATTTTAAAGATAAAACACGTCTATACAGAAATTTTAAATAGCTGCACTCACTGTTATTGCAGATGAAAGTCAGGCTGATACTGCATGGAAAATATCCCCATTGTCCATTCATCATATAAGCACAGTCATCTCTGCCTTCAGGTTGTCCAGGAGCCCAGTTCTGATAGAGCGCAGGATCTCCTGAAGACCACTGCCATTTATCAACACCCGTCTTCTGCAGCCCAATCCAGACATACTGAACACCTCCATCTTTCACACTCTTCTTCAGCTCGTTCATGTTGTCAACGGTGGCCAGATCTGTGTAATTCTCTCTGCAGTATCTCTGAGCTTCAGTCCAGTTCTTCAACACGTTTATAAAGTGATACTGACGCTGAACACATTCAGATACGGAGCAGAGAGCTGTGAAAGAGAGGCTTTGATTTAATGCTTTTCATAACAGAGTCAAACCTGATGAAAATATAAACCATAAATAAAACAACAAACACTCACCAATGAGAAGAAGAATGAAATATAGAGTTTGCTCCATTTCTGAAGAAGAAATCTGAGAATAGAGCGTAGGTGTAATAAAAGTTAAACATAAAAGTATAAAAAATATACTAATTTAGCAGCATAACTGGATTCACAATCATTAAGACCATATTAACATCTCAAAGTCTAATTGTGGTTAAAGAATTAAGTTGTTCTTACTTTAGAGGTCATGTGTTTCTGTCCTGAGTCTGATGTTTCTGTCCGTCTTTAAACAAAGTGATTATTATATATGCTCTCATTCAGTACATCACATCATTTGTTTATTTCACTCTTAAAAAAACATAGAAACAAAAACCTTTTTCATTTTCTCTTCCTCATTTGTGTGTCCACGTCATTTCTCTGTTTTTTTGTTGACAGTTGCTGTAATTCTTTGGACGTGTGTTAATTTGAATGTGCTAGAGAGTTTGTATTTTCATAGCGGTTTCACAGAAAAAAATCCACCTCAGCATTTGCATTTTATTTTTACTTATCATTTGTTTTCATGCAGTGCTGTTTCTAGGCATAAGTAAACTAGGCGGTTGCCTACAGCTGGGGGACACCAGTGAGAGCCCCCGCCCCACCAAGAGATTTTTTTTAATTTATATTTTATTAGTACTGTTAGTATTATTATTTCGTACTTTTGCTATTTCGAGGCATTATGATTACTTGCGATTATCTGAGTGACAGTCTCCTGGTGATAGTCAAGTCAAGTCAAGTCACCTTTATTTATATAGCTCTTTTTACAATGCAGATTGTCAAAGCAGCTTTACAGTGATAACTGGTATATAATTTTGGCTGCACAGCAGCTCTTAAAGAAAAGTGTCAATGCAGGCAGATCAAAGCACTGTTGAATAAATGTCAAGAATACTGTTGAATATCAAATGTCAAGTCAAATGTCAAGTGTCCCCAACTAAGCAAGCCAAAGGCGACAGTGGCAAGGAACCCAAACTCCAACAGGTGACATCAGGTGTCAAACAGGTGGCAAATAGACTTCTGTGTTAAATGGAGAAAAAACCTTGGGAGAAACCAGGCTTAGTCGGGGGGTCAGTTCTCCTCTGGCGAACAGTGCTTTGTTACGAATCAGGTTGCTATCATAAGTCCGATAGGAATCGCAACATTCAAAGTATTTATTTCAGTTCCATCCAGTTGAGGATCGTATTCATCACGCCGGTATGGACGGTCTGTTGAGGAAACTGTGCCACTGGCTGTCGTGTCGATGATGTCTTCACAATGGATGATCTAGTTGACTCGATCTCTGCTGATACTTCAGGGCTGTGTTGTGGTCGTGTCAAGGCGCAGGTCCTTGGTCTCATCTGGATACGGCCCGGATCCGGTTGACTACAGTAAACCTCGGGATAAACAGAAAGACTAATATTAGCGTAGATGCCATTCTTCTTCTGATGTAACGAGTACATCTGGTGTTATAGGAAGTGTTCCCGGTTCCAACTGACCTAATTTATGCAGCCTAATAATCCTTTAACGGATTTGAAAATATAAATTGATAATGTGTTATGTGTACGCCAGGTTAAAGAGATGCGTTTTTAGTCTAGATTTAAACTGACAGAGTGTGTCTGCTTCCCAAAAAATACTAGGAAGATTGTTCCAGAGTTTAGGTGCCAAATAGGAGAAGGATCTACCGCCTGCGGTTGATTTTGATATTCTAGGTATTATCAGCTGGCCTGAATTCTGAGATAGCAATAAACGTGAAGGATTATAATGCTTTAAGAGCTCACTCAGGTACTGGGAGCTAAACCATTTAGTGCTTTGTAAGTAATTAGCAAGATTTTAAAATCTATACGATGTTAACAGGAAGCCAATGCAGTGATGACAGACAGAACTGGGCTAATATGGTCATACTTCCTAGTTCTAGTAAGAACTCTAGCTGCTGCATTTTGTACGAGCTGTAGTTATTTATCAAGCAGGAGGAACAACCACCCCGTAGAGCGTTACAGTAATTTAGCCTTGAGGTCATGAACGCATGAACTAACTGTTCTGCATTTTTCATTGAGAGCATATTGTCGTAGTTTAGATATATTTTAAGATGGAAGAATGCGGTTTTACAGATGCTAGTAACTTGGCCTTCAAATGAAAGATTGGTATCAAAGCACACCCAGATTCCTAGCTGACGATGAAGACTTAAGAGCAGCCATCAAGTGTTATACAGTATCTAGGTTATTACGTGAAGAAGTTTTGGTCCAAAAATCAGAATCTCTGTTTTTTCTGAATTTAGTAGTAGGAAATTACTGGTCATCAAATTTTTATATCGGTTATGCATTCCATTAATTTTATGAATTGGTAAGTTTCGTCAGGGCGCGAAGAAATGTAGAGCTGAGTATCATCAGCGTAACAGTGAAAGCTAACGTCATGCTTCCTAATGATATCTCCCAAGGGTAGCATGTACAGAGTGAAAAGCAACGGTCCCAGACTGCGCCTTGCGGTACTCCATATTGAACTTGTGATTGATATGACTCTTTGTTTATACAAACTGATAACGGTCAGATAAGTATGATTTGAACCATGCCAATGCAATTTCCACTAATGCCAACATAATTTTCAAGTCTATTTAAAAAAATATTGTGATCAATAGTGTCAAATGCAGCACTAAGATCCAGTAAACACTAATAGAGAGATACAACCACAATCTGATGATAGAGCAAATTAGTAACTCTAATGAGAGCAGTCTCAGTACTATGGTCCGGTCTAAATCCTGACTGGAAATCCTCACAGATACTATTTCTTTCTAAAAAGGAACATAGCTGTGATGAAACTGCCTTTTCAAGTATTTTGACAGAAAAGTGAGATTTGAGATCGGCCTGTAATTAACTAATTCTCTAGGATCAAGTTGTGGTTTTTTAATATGAGGTTTAATAATAGCCAGCTTAAAAGTTTTTGGTACGTATCCTAGTGATAAAGATGAATTAACAGTATTAAGAAGAGGATCTATGACCTCTGGAAGCATCTTTTTTTTAATAGCTTAGTCGTATAGGGTCTAACATACAGTGGATGATTTTGATGATTTAACAAGTTTAGACAATTCTTCCTCTCCTAAAGCTGTAAATGAATTAATTTTTCCTCAGGGACACTACAATGTACTGTCTGACACGATACTGTAGTAGACGGTTGCATGGTTATAATTTTTTCTCTAATATTATCAATCTTGCAAGTAAAGAAGTTCATAAATTCATTACTGCTGTGCTGTTTGGAAACATCAGAAGTTGAAGCTTTATTTCTTGTTAATTTAGCCACTGTATCAAAAATACCTAGGGTTGTGTTGTGTTATTTCTTCTAAAAGTTTTGAAAAACATTAGACTTTTTAACATTAAATAAAGCACATAAACAGTACCTGATATTATCATTTCCTGTGTTGCTGTTCGCGGAGAAATAGAAACCGTTTCTAAAATAGAAACGTCGCATGTCGCTGTCGCAGCTAGTTAGGACAAAAACTCCAATTAACATGGAAAGGATATGGGAATGAGTCCATTACATGTAAATGAGAACAGACACTGGAGTGAGGTAAGGTTGCTTTGGGGCTTTACAAATCTTTTGATCGCGTGTCAAACTGCCAAACTTCTAAAATCACGTGACTTTGGCGCTCCGAGCTAGTGATTTGAACATAAGCTTCAAAGCTTCATGAAGCAGTGTTTTGAAATTAGCCATCACTAGATTTTCTTTAATAAAGTTGTTCTTTTTAGGGTTTTTTTGTGCCAAAAATATTCTTGTCGCTTTATAATATTAAGGTTGAACCACTGCAGTCACATGAACTGATTTAGTAACTTTCTGGATCTTAAAAGGTTCAATAACATTGCTGGCTATGGAGGCCTCACTGAGCCATCGGATTTCATCAAAAATATCTTCATTTGTGTTCTGATGATGAACGAAGGTTTTACGGGTGTGGAACGACATAAGGGAGAGTAATTAATGACAGAATTTTCATTCTTGGGTGAACTAACCCTTTAACCCCGTATAAAGGGTTAAGGCTATATTGCCATCTAGTGGTTATACTATATAAGTATATAATTTTTTAAAATTTCTTTCAACCAGATAGCGTTAATCTGCTTAACTTAAACACACTGCTTTAAAAAAAAAAAAAGGATGAAATGTGTTTATTTCAAATATTTGTATTATACATAAATATATGATGTATAATTTATAGTTTAGAAGATATGAGACTCTTCTTGTTTCCCTTTTTGAAATTCCTCACCATGGCAACACCGTTTGAGATATCCAATATCCATTTAAAATCTTCATTGTCCTGCTATCATGTTCAGAAAGTTTGGTGTGGATTGTATGAACCTGCTGTAAGGAGTAGTTAAAAATTCAGAGCCTCATTTTTCAAAAAAAATCCACATTCAAACCAAAATATCTGACTGCCTGTTGGTCGGAGCTAATGACTGTAAATTAGAAAATTGTCTGGCTTAATGAGACCAATATGTGTACAGAGTTTGGTGACTGAAGTTAAAACTAACCCCTTAACTTTTTGTCAAAAGGTGGCGCTATAGAGGCCCTCCTCCCTGCCCAATTCTAGGTTTTTGTCCATGTCTACTGCATAACATCTCTGATGTGTGTGTCGAGTTTCATGCAATTTGAAGCATGCTAAGAGCCTCAGAAACACCTGAAAAGAATATTACAGTTTGATGCATAGCCATGGTAACAGTATTTAAGATATCAAGAATCATTTTACAGGGCTACATCTGCCATGTTTTGACATTATTTTGACACAGTTTGAAGTGAATTGTGTAAAAATAAGATGGTGATCTCAAAGCATTTGTAAGTGACACACTTCCTGTTGCCAGTTGGTGGTAACTTTGACTCACAAATTGGCTCCTACAACGAACACACAGCTGAAGTTTGATCCAAATCAGTCAATGTATGGAGAAGTTATAACACACTTCCCATTTCCCCTTCTTTTTTTTTTGGCCATAAATTCATTTCAACGCTACAGCCAAACTGTTCAAAACTCTGTCTCAATGTCTTGGCTTCATGTTGACAGAGTTTGGTGGTGATCGGCTGAATTGCCCAGGAAAAGTGTATTGAATTCTAGAGCATGGGTTTTTCAAACAACCCTAAATTCCCAAATTCCTGTTGGGTGGAGCTAATGACTGTGAGTGCGGAAGCAGTTTCAGGGTTTGGGCCCTAATTATGTCAGCATAATTTGGTCATTGACTGAATCTGCCTCAGTAGAAATCACAGCTGGTCTGCATGATTTTCGTGGTTGTTAACAGTGTTAGCTAGCTGCTGTAACAGTTCAGGCAAAGTGATATGTGAACCGATCATCTCTTCCTCTTTACTAATATTAACAAAAAATAAACATTAATTGTAGAGCAATTATATTTACATTTTTTAATAGTATTATATATAGACGGGGTTGGGGAGTAACAAAATACATGTAACTTAGTTAATCATTTAAAATACAAATTCTTAGTAACTGCATTTCATTACAGTTACATTTTAAATGGGTGGTAATCAAATTATAGTTACATCCAAAAAGTATTTTAGAATACCAAAGTGATTACTTTGAATTTTAATGTCATTTATTTCATTGAAACATTAATGTAAACTGTGACGGGCAATTTATTTAAACAGCAATTGGTGATTCTCGGACTGAAGAGGAGTTTTAAACTATGCTGGTCAATTACAAAATGCATACATATGCCCTAGTAGTAAACATGCCATTCTACATTCAACCGCTAGAGGAAAGCCCATATATCAAGGGTGCGTCATCATCATATATCAGCAGGGCCACAGGAAAATACGGCAAATACTATAACTTGACACTGTTTAAAGGTGTTAACATTGCACATGTACTGGTCTCTTTTTCCTCCTTGCGTTGTGTTGTTCAATAAAGCTCGTACTTCATGAAATCGTGTCCCAATCAATGTATTTACTGGGAAACACTGAGAGAACAGCAGTAACAGTGAGTTCACATAGGCCCATTCCAACATATACAACTCGTACTGGCGCGCTGGCCCTTACACACACAATCTGATAAGTGCAATAGAGTTGAACAAATTCAAAATATATAACCCATGGTTCAAATAATGTATTCTTACAAAATCAAAACATGTACCTGAGAAACAGAATAACATGAGTTCATATAGGCCCATTCCAGCATATATGACGACTCGTGCTGGCGCTACAATAAAACACAATTTTCACTCTTCAACATCCAATAATTTTCTCAATATTAAATATTTATATTGTTGCAGCTAATATGTCCACATTTCATTGACAATTACGAGCTTTCAATGACACGACTTACCGCTGGCCTTACACACACAAACTGATAAGTGCAATAGAGGGCGCACACAGTACAAAGAACCAGCCAGCCAATAGAAAGCCCTGTTATCCCTTATTCTGTCCAATGAGTCTTCCAGTGTGATTATTTAACTTCTTATTATTTATATTCAGCAAGTGGAGCACACAATGTATTATGTACAACTCTGTTACACACAAATTAAACACAAGCAAGGAATATGGAAGGAAGGTTTTAGTAAACAATCAGCGTGTGAAATTAAAGGTACGTCTTCATGTCTGTGACCACTGATCAGTGTGTACAAGCTTGATAACTGCTGAAATAGACTATTAAAAGAAAAGCTGAATATTAGTTATAAATAATATACATTGTTTAAATGTTACTGCCTTTAGTTATTATTTTGGAATAAATGTAAAAATGAGTAAAAACTTGATGAAATTTATACTTGGTTTTAATAAATAGAACATTACATAGTGTAAAAATAACAATAGAATTTTATTTGGTCTCTCTTTTTTATGTAATGTTCACTTAAATTGTGTAACAGGTAAATAAATATGTGGACTTTGCCTCATTTTAAAACACCACTGCACAACACTGACACGAGGTGTAACACAATATGAGCAACTGTAGGAAACATTATTTCAGAAATACCATCTAACAAAGACATTTTGAGTTCTAGAGTGTTGTTCTATTATTAACTGAATCAGTCAGATAAATATGATGTAAAACGACATAGAAAGCTGCCAGATGAGTTTGAAACTGAAATTGTTTATAAATAACAAAATACTTAAAGCTGGATAATTGAGAGTGATTGTAAATGTGATGATCGTTCACTCCTTCAGTCAGTGAAGCCATGAGAGTTTAAATGCTGGGAATATTCCCTTCTTTCCACAGGAGAAGAACAAGAAGAAGCAGGAGAAACTACTGAAAGATGGAGTTTGAGGAAGAACCCGGCACAATGAGAGATGAAGATACAGAGGAACAAACGGGATGGTGTTTTCCTTCAATCTCTTTAATGTCTGATGAGGATCACAAATTAAGATATTTTTGATGAAATCCGAGAGGCACATGACTAGCCCATAGACAGCAATATTATCACTTTCAAGGTCCAGAAAGGTACTAAAACAATAATATCAAGGAGGAGATTTGGACACACAAAACTAAACAGTACACTTTATAAAATGGGTAAACATGATACAGGAAGGTGTGAATTTTGAACATATTATACTATACTGTCAGAAATACGAGACTGAAATTCTAATTCTAATTCTAATGCAAAATTTCTGAAAAGTTGAGAATTTTTCATCTCGATGCGCCTGGAAAACGCACCGCATGCACATCGCGACCGCGTTGCTTCTATTATGAGCGCGCCTGCCGCACTGCTAAATAACTGAATTGCACGCGGAAAAGACGCAATATGTGAACGGGCCCTATAGAACTTCTTAAAGCATCACAAGCATCTTTTGCTTTTCTGTGAGCACAGCTGTTGCTGTGGCACTGCGGTGGTGAAAGAAAGACACAACTTTTCTCACGCGACCAAACAACGCGAGAAACGTTTAAACCTGCTTACAAAATTTGATGCAGGCAGACACTTACTGAACTAGAGAGCTGATTGAGACACACCCTTAATATGCGGTGACAACCCGGCTTCTCTCACTGCCACCTCCATGTTGCAGAGGTCACGTCGGCAGCTCAACCAATAAGATCAGACTGCCGTCATATCGTAAAAGCATCGCCATCACTCAACGATACATATCGTAACATTTTTGCATCGCAAAATATCGTACTGCGATATATCGTTACACTCAGGGGTGGAGCCAGACATTGTGAATGTTCGGGGCTTAGCCCAAATATTTTGCCCAATGACATTTTAATTATCTGTTAACATCTTTACTGTCATGAAAGGAGCTTTGTTGTAGTATTGTTGAGTAAAGTTGATAAAATGTACACTATTCCCACTGGAATTTGTAAAACTATGTTTGGTGTACCTCCTCTAGGGGGGTCTGTGGGCATGCCCCCCCAGAAGAAAATTTTGTACATTTTAAGGTTCAATAAGCTACATCAATCTGGTGCACTTTGAGAGCTCAAAATTAAGATGTACAGTAAGATAGAGACAGCATTGTACCTGGACATGAAAGATGGTTCAAACATCTTTTTAGTTGTGATATTATCTCAGTCTACATTGTGTTTTATTCATATGACAGTTATATCCTCATATTGTAACAAATGCACTCTAAAATAAATTTAAAAATAAAAAAGTACTTTACACAACAGTACACCAAAATTAGGTAACACTTTATTTTAAGGGTCCAGAATAATGCATTAATTAAGCATTAATTAATGATTAACTTATTCTCTATTAAGCATTAGTTAAGCATTAACACACTAGTAATTAATGATTAACTTCACATTTCAAGGGTCCTGTATTATGCATTAGTTAAGTGTAAATAAATTAGCAATTACTCATTAACTTGTTTACAATTATGCATTAGTAAAGCACCAACACACTAGTAATTAATTATTAACTCAACATATAGAAAGGGCTTATTAGCCATTATTTACAATTTATTAACATTTGAAAGATACATATTTATGGTCTAAATAAATGAAAAGTAAGCTATTAATTAATGATTAATTGAATGTACAGTAAGTGACTTTTAGCCATTATTTACCACCCAATTAGCCATATATTATTTATGTGTAGTGATGTAATTATATTTCTGATTCACCATCTATTAAGTTAACTGAACAATAAGCTAGTAATTATGCTTAATTAGTGCTGGTTTTGCAGTTATAAACTGCTAAAATAGTGTAATAAAGGCAATTTGACCCCCTATTCTAAAGTGAAAGTTATATTCTCGTTAATTAAGACACTTATTAAGTGATATTCAACTTTATTGACCAGAATAAGCCCATAATTAAGGCTAACTGCCACCAATAAGGTACTAATAAAGGCAATTTGACCCCCTATTCTAAAGTGAAAGTTATATTCTCATTAATTACACTTACTAAGTGATATTCAACTTTATTAACCAAAATAAGGCAATAATTAGGCTAACTGCCACCAATGCAGTACTAATACAGGCAACCTGCCCCTTCTTTCTAGGTTCTTACTCTGTCTATTGGTCATTTTGTATATACAGTTTCAGAAGAAAAATACAAACAAAAAGTTGTACTATATAACATAGAAAAACATCTAATACATTATATCAATTCTTCATATTTTTTTTTCTTCACAACCAAAAGAATAAATCCTTTGCCCTACAGAATCTGTATTTTTCCGAATATCATGGAACAGCATTCCAAGGGCCATCTCTGTGTGCTTTTCCTCTCCAGTAGGCCCACTGAATAACATGGAGATGGTCTTTAATGTTGCTGAATTTCTGTTCCCTCTCAGTCTCCACACTTCACTTTTACAAGCTGCCCATAGTCTTTCGATGTGTTGTGTTGAGCTCCTGTTGCCGGATCTACGAACCACAACTGATGGTTCACAGGCAAATGATTGTAGCCGTGGTCTTTGAGACAGTTGTATGCTCGCCAGTGGTCACTTGCAATCGTGGTCCCACTTTCACATGCTTCTTAATGTGTGGAAGGAGATGGAGTCGTGACCTTTTTTTCACAAGTTTTAAGACTGGTCTTCTGCGTTTTTTCCACGGATTCCCAGCATTCCGAAAACCAGGATGGTCGATTGTTTGACCTTGGGAACCTTCCTCTGTTGTACTAAACACACAGAAAGAGAGAGAGTAATGGAGTACTTATCACCAATAAACAAACTGTCAAATTACTTTAATATACAGTAGTTATGTGACATAATAACACTTACTTTTCTTTTGTGCCTAAATTTACTTTCATCAATTCCACAAGTTCTCTGTTACCACCAATTTTTAAAGCGCCCCTTTTTCCAGACGGTTCATGGCCGATCTGCAAACTCTTCTCAACTTGTGAGCAAATTTTGTTAGTGTAGCAGAACTACCACTGACCTCCTCTTTGATCATATCAAGTTGTCTGAGTCTCAAACCTTGGGCAAATCTAAATGAAAAAAAAAAAAAAAAAAAAATATATATATATATATATATATATATATATATATATATATATACATACAACACACATATTATATATATATATATATCAGTGGCAATTTTTTTTTAAACATTTTTTTAACTGGATATGCTGGGTGATGCATCATGTAAAAAAAATGTGACCGATGCAGTTTGAATGGGTTTACAGCTAATAAGCGAGATGCTCGCATTCTCTAGACAGTTTACTTGTTTGCTTGCTCATGACAAATAGCAACACAGCGAAAAGTATTTCTATATGTTGGACCTTTTATTGAGAGTAGCCCATATTTACCTGCTGAGACGTGACTTCCCAAGCACCTGTAAGAGCTTTTGTGACGTTTGAGTCGACGGAGGCTCGACAAGTGAAAGGTGTATTTGCAAAATATGCTGTATTTTTTTGTAATCCACTAGGTGCCGCTAGTGTCACAGAAACGACATACTTCACCTTTAAAACGTATCAGTTTAGGCACTAAATCAGACACGGCAAATAAACACCATGGCGTCAATTTAAATGTATGCTAGAAGTAGTTTTTAAATTAATAATTAAAAATAAGTACAACATAATTAGTATTAGCAGCCTATTATAAAACAAAAAAATGTACTATAATAAATATAAGTAGGCTATGATAAATAAAAAAAATATCAGTATTCTTTAAAAATAAATTGAAATTATGCAAACTGATGACTTTAACAAATGCAAAAACTATCATTAACATCCTCTGATAGGCTTAGTTACAGTAAGACTGCCTTAAACAATTTGTAAGCTTTCAGAAACAAATTCCCTCTGGAGAAAATGAAATACTATGAAAATAGATTATGATTTGATCACAGCTTATCCTGCCATGAAATCCGCCATAGACTAGCAAACTAATGAGAATGCGAGATGATGATGACGTTACATAACAAAAGCGTGAAGGCGCATAAGCTGCTGTAGTAGATCAGCTTACCCGGAAGTCTCCATAAATTGCAGATTTTAAGAAATTACCATCATTTGGCAAATAAATAAATTACGGACAGTTACATATGCATTAACAATCATGTAGGCTTTAGCTTTTTATGTTGACTTTAGCTTTGGCTTTAGCTATACATTACTGCTTTAGTCTAGACAAAAAAGGGATTTAATAGTAATTTATAATGTTAATATGGTAACACTTATTTATTTTAGGGTCCAGAATATGCATTAGTTAAGCATTAATTAATGATTAACTTGTTCACAATTAAGCATTAGTTAAGAATGAACACACTAGTAATTAATGATTAACTTTATATTGTAAGGGTCAGAATTATGCATTAGTTAAGCATAAATAAACTAGTAATTAATGATTTTCACAATTATGCATTAGTTAAGAATGGACACAATAGTAATTAATGATTAGTTTAACATATAGTAGGGCATATTAGCCATTATTTAAAATTTATAAATATTTGAAAGATACACATGCTATAACTAACCAAAAATAACCTAGTAATTAATGATTAACTGATGTACAGTAATACCTTTTAGTCATTACAACTTAATAAACCATATATATTTTTGTGTAGTGATGTAATTATATTTCTGTGCCATTCTATTAAATTAACTGAACAATAAACTAGTAACTATGCTTAATTACTGATGGTTTTGCAGTTATAAATTGCTAAAATAGTGTAATAAAGACAATTTGACCCCTAAAGTGAAATGTATATCCACATTAATCATGGCACTAATTGAGTGATATTCAAGTTTATTGAGCAGAATAAGCCAACAATTAAGGCAAAACTACCATTAATACGTAGTAATTAAAGGCAATTTGACCCCCTATTCTAAAGTGAAAGCTAAATCCTCATTAATTATGTCACTTATTGAGTGATATTCAACTTTATTGACCAGTATAAGCCAATAATTAAGGCTAAACTGCCACTAATACAGTAAAGATAATTTGATCCATTTATAGGTTCTTATTTACACTATTTGTTTTCAATTATTCTGCAGCGTGATCGCACGAGAATGTATTTTTACGCAAAGTGTGGTTCTACAACACATAATTACGTTTTCATACACTGAAGCGTACAATATTGACAGCACTAAAAATTATTACATGTAAAAACAGTTTGCTATTCGTGACTTTCACTGCAAACTCGTTTCAAAGAATTATGTTAAACAAAACGACACTTTAAAACCTTAAAATGAATAACATTTCTGTAATCATCTAACCATCATGTAATATTTATTTTGTTCGCTGTGGGAAACAAAAGGCGCTTTCTCAGACACAGGACTAGACAATACACCAAAATGCAACATAAATTCACAAAAGACGTCAATTTAATCCGCTTTAATCCACATCTTTATAATCCATACGACTGCGAGGAA
Source organism: Culter alburnus (assembly GCA_028476615.1). Taxonomy (NCBI): domain Eukaryota; kingdom Metazoa; phylum Chordata; class Actinopteri; order Cypriniformes; family Xenocyprididae; genus Culter; species Culter alburnus. Next base: position 127,615 of record JAOTNS010000826.1, read on the forward strand.
CAGATCCAAATTGAATTCTTCATCCGCCGATCTTCATCTCCGTCCTCAACAGTAAACAAATCCAGCGATCGTTATGAATTCAAAAATTGCCGCCTCAAAAAGCTTGACACGACACGTTTTACGGCAGTGATGTCAACGCTCATTGATTGGCTCTCGCCTGCTTCGTCACAGATTGCGACATGCCGTGAAGTGAAGCGGTAAACGATTGTATATCACCAGAGAGGACTGCGACTGCAACACATCGTCATTCGGACAACTATGGTATCGCTTTTGACATTTCTTAATAAAGAAATTATTGTGATTAAGTTACACTTTTCTGTCTGTTATGTTTTTTCTACTATCTAACGTTACATATTTTAAGAAATGGTTATGGGTAGGTTTAGAGGTTTGAGTGGATTTAGTGGCTCAAAGCATTCTTTTAATGCTATAGTGTTACTAAAATTGTCATTTTTCTAAATATTAAAATTCATTACGTTCATTTATATTCTCTATAAAATGGTTATGTTTGAGTTTAGGGATAAAACATTTATCTGTAAAACGGTAAAAGGGAAATTATACAGATATCTTTATGTGTAAAATTAGTAAATCTTTTAAGTATTTCGGCGGTAGCTAAAAGCGTAATATTCTTACGTTTAAATGTTGCCAATACGTCCATGTTGTATCTATCACACCTTTATCCAAACATACAAAAAAACGTATGTTTTGTGTCTGTAAAAGTTATGTATTAATAATTGTTTTAATAAGGGCCATGTATTTAGTATACACTTTAGAATAGGGGGTCAAATTGCCTTTATTAGTACTGTATTAATGGTAGTTTTGCCTTAATGTTGCTTATTCTGCTCATAAACTTGAATATCACTCAATAAGTGCCATAATTAATGAGTTTAGCTTTCACTTTAGAATAGGGGGTCAATTGCTTTTATTAGTACTGTATTAATGGTAGTTTAGCCTTAATTATTGGCTTATTCTCCTCAATAAAGTTGAATATCACTCAATAAGTGCCATAATTAATGAGGATTTAGCTTTCACTTTAGAATAGGGGTCAAATTGCCTTTATTAGTACTGTATTAATGGTAGTTTTGCCTTAATTATTGGCTTATTCTCCTCAATAAAGTTGAATATCACTCAATAAGTGCCATAATTAATGAGGATTTAGCTTTCACTTTAGAATAGGGGGTCAAATTGCCTTTATTAGTACTGTACTAATGGTAATTTTGCCTTAATTGTTGGCTTATTCTGCTCAATAAACTTGAATATCACTCAATAAGTGCCATAATTAATGAGGATATACATTTCACTTTGGGGGTCAAATTGTCTTTATTACGCTATTTTAGCAATTTATAACTGCAAAACCATCAGTAATTAAGCATAGTTACTAGTCTATTGTTCAGTTAACGTAATAGAATGGCACAGAAATATAATTACATCACTACACAAAAATAATATATGGTTTATTAAGTTGTAGATAATGACTAAAAGGCATTTACTGTACATTCAGTTAATCATTAATTACTATTGTGTCCATTCTTAACTAATGCATAATTGTGAATAAGTAAATCATTAATTACTAGTTTATTTATGCTTAACTAATGCATAATTCTGACCCTTACAATGTAAAGTTAATCATTAATTACTAGTGTGTTCATTCTTAACTAATGCTTAATTGTGAACAAGTTAATCATTAATTAATGCTTAACTAATGCATTATTCTGGACCCTTAAAATAAAGTGTTACCCTTTTTTTTTAGTAAAGAAGCAAGTTGACAACAGTTAATGTTATATTCATTACTGTATGTGCAATAAACCCTTCGTGAGTAAAAACACAGTAAGTGACTTGCTGCTGTAAACTTGAATGATGCATGCTCTAGAAACAACATTTAGGCACTTGGGTAAAGTTGGTTTTATATTCGCACATTCGGACTTCTGATAAATTCAGACTTTCCAATAAATGTGCAATAAATTAATGTTTGCGAATTTTAAGCACGACATGATATTGACAACCAACGATTGTCAACTTACAACATTTTTCACAGTCGATCAAAATAGGCAAGTATTGTTTTAATGGTATATTTACTTGTGAATGTCCACTGAATGTCCAATGTAGTGTGATTAACAAGGCTATTGAATACGGATGGCCAAATGTGCGAATATAAAACCAACTTTACCGAAGTCATTTAGGCTCGGTTTCACAGACGTCTTAGTTCTATGCATTTAAGCTTTTATAAGTGTGCCTTAGTTAACGTTATTAAAAAAAAACAAAAAAAGTGGCACTGACATAATTTAAGATATGTCAGTGCAAATAGTTACTGTCCTTTCTTTTGCAGGTAGATGTACGCTGGAGCTTGGAGATCGCTGGAGAACAGAGGAGCTGACTGGAACACACCCACACAGCAAACGAGGCACACAGAGAGAAGGAGACACGCTGGAGACAGGTGAGTATACGAAGAGGAGTCCTTGAGGTAAGCATAACATGGGGTATATGCGAACGAGACCGGACATGGAGTGCTGTGTGCGTGTGTGTTTTATAGTGCTGTTGATGAGTGAGGTGATGAGGTGCAGGTGGCGGTGATCAGTACTCTGGGGATGGCGTGCGCTGTGATTGGTGGAGGTTGGAACCTGACGTGTCTGTGACAGTACCCCCCCCTCCACGGCCCGCTCCAGAGGGCCGAGGACCCCGACGCCGTGGTGGTCGTCCTCTTCCCTGCGGTGCCGGTTTCTCAGGGTGACTGTCGTGGAATGTTTGGAGTAAGCTGGGGTCTAAGATGTCGTTCCTTGGGACCCAGGAGCGTTCCTCTGGGCCGTATCCTTCCCAATCCACTAGATAATCCAGCTGACCACCACGACGCCGGGAGTCCAAGATCTCACAAACCTCATATGCAGCTCCGTCCTCCAGGATGAGTGGAAGGGGGGGTTCGGCGGGAACCACGTCAGGTCCTGTGGGAAGAACAGAAGGGTGGTGAGCTTTCAGAAGTGACACATGGAAAGTGGGGTGTATACGATACCCTTGTGGAAGACGGAGTTGATAGGTGACTGGGTTGACCTGCTTGACGATGGGGAATGGGCCAATGAACTTGGGACTCAGCTTTCTGCAGGGCAGACGCAGTCTGATGTCTCGGGTGGATAGCCAAACCATCTGACCAGGCTGGAAGACGGGGTGTTGGAACGTCGGAGATCGGCTACCATCCTGCGTCTGCGCAGGGCTCGTTGCAGTTGATGGTGTGCTGAGTCCCAGACCCTCTCGCTCTCTCGGAACCAGTAATCCACTGCCAGAACGTTGGAGGGTTCCCCATCCCAGGGGAACAGTGGGGGTTGGTAGCCGAGTACGCACTGGAACGGTGTAAGTCCTGTAGTTGACTGTCGGAGAGAGTTTTGGGCGTACTCGGCCCAACCCAGGAACTGGTTCCAACAGTCCTGGTGGTCATGACAGAAGGTACGGAGGAAGCGGCCAATCTCCTGCACCTTCCTTTCCGTCTGCTCGTTCGATTGCGGGTGGTATCCGGAAGTCAGGCTGACGGCCACACCTAGGAGGAGTAGAACGATTTCCATACTCTGGATATGAACTGGGGTCCTCGGTCGAGACTATATCCTCTGGTATTCCGAAGTATCTGAAGATTTGGTTGAAGAGAATTTCGGCGGTCTCCATGGCAGTGGGTAATCCTGGAAGTGGGATCAGACGGCATGATTTGGAGAAGCGGTCCACAACAACTAGGATGGTGGTATTTCCGTCTGAGACAGGGAGATCAGTAATGAAATCCACTCCTAGGTGTGACCATGGGCGATCTGGAACGGGCAGCGGAAGGAGTTTCCCAGCTGGCAGATGACGAGGAGACTTGGAGATGGCACACTCCCTAAAGCCCTGCACGTACCTTCTGACATCCAAAGCCATCCCTGGCCACCAGAAGCATTCTTTTAGCAAATTATGTTTTATAAACGTAGTTCAGGAGGAACAAGTCAAATAAGATACCCAATCATTACATCATCTTAATCATTACGTCATCTCAACCAGCTGTCAGCAATCTGTAATCAACGTATCTACCCAATCGGCATGAGTTCAGGCATGTATATAATCACAGTCAAACTCACCCAAGGATCCTCGACAGTTTCCAGCATTTGGTCCCGCCTTAAGTTCCTAACATGTCCGAAGTCGCATCCGATGAAGAATCTTTCATCCTCGAGGAATCTTTGCCACAATCCTCTGGCCTTAATAACAATTTTTCTCTAATCCAACGGCATTATTTCGGAGGGGCGCCAGCCCAAACAAACGGGTCCCTGCATGCCAAAACGCCGAGGCCTGTCACCACGTCCGAATCATCCGCGATATTCTTCTGTGTATTTCCATACTCTGGCCCATTCAATCATTACTGTCATAGGAAAAATGACAATAAGGCAGCAGAGCACCAAGCTCGAGTCTCGGGCAATGCCGCCTCTTCCCGCGACGGAGCGGGCCTTCTTCCAGCGCCAGGCCACCGCAGCAGGCCTTCAGTAAACCCGGAGCCACGCCGCAGCGCAGATCCAGTTCCCAGCCGGCTCACACTCTGCACTCCATCGGCTCAACCCCGCAAGAAGCACAGTTTAAATCCTTCTCGTCTTCTTTCCTGAATTTTCAGTCATTCCATCTGGATCATGTTGATCGGGGATTGTTTCTGTGACTTGCCGTTATAAATTACTGTGCCGCTTCCTTGCGGTTAAACACTCAAACAGTGGCTCATATATCACGTTCAGTTCGCACACTGAATCACTATGAAACTCGGAACTTATTGTCATCGCTGTTCTGCGATTTATCAACAAATCGCTTGGAAACTTAAAGTAATGGTATGCATTTCTGTAACTTCAACCCACAGCTTCACTATTGAGACGCAGCACAGACTGGTAGGACAAATTCTTAAAATCGTTCTTTTGCTGATGCATTTAAATAAATTTTACTGTTCCTATTCATCTGTATGTTCATCTATTTTAGAACTAGCAGAAATCTGTAAGTAACGTAACGAACCATAGACAAATAACCAGTGAATAAACTTATGTTGTATGTTCCTATGCAGTTTGATAAAGCATGGAATTTGATTTGAGTAATTTGAGTACCAGGTCTGGATAAGTATTGGGAAATAGAACTAAAAAGTAAACAAATAAATTTAATTAAATAAAAAATCATTCAAGCAGCATGTTCATGGTAAATTTAGTGCTTGTTGAACACCATTGAATAATCCAAGTTGCACATTTTTATTATGCAAAGCTCTCTTTTTACAAGCTAGTCTCTTTTGATCTTTACTAAATGAAGGTGCACGTAACTCAAACCAGCAACAGTTAAAAGACCAAACGATCATCTAAATTAGTCTGTAGCCTACTTTGCTGTTTGATCATTCAACATCAATCATGACAGTACAAACTGTAAACGACAGTATGGTATCAAACAATCGTGCCAGAGGTGAATATATGCAGGTTATAAAGCATTTTAGGCTTACTAATAAAAATTAATAATCGATTTCTCAGCCTTGCACAGTTTTGCTGAACTCAAACTGAATTTATGAGCTTTAACTTAAATACAGTTAATTTCTAGGCCTCACCACATAAGGGAAAAATAGGATATTTTTTTATTATTTGTTTCCATCTTCATAGATGGTCCAAACTGTTCTAAACAGGAACTGCTATCTTTGCTCAGCTATCTTCATGATGCGCATAATCCCGCAGGTCGCTTTTTCATCTCCTCTCTCTTGCTTCTTCGATTCATGCACTAGAAGACAGGCGTCAGGCCGCAGTGAGCCTGGGCTGGGCCCCAGATTCCCCACTCTCCTCCTCCCTCCGCCTAGCCACACACCGCAGCTTCCCAGGTGCCACACCACATACAGCTCTCTTCGCCCTCTCGGCGAATGCCTTCCCTCCTAGCGTGAGGATGCCTCCGCTAGCAGAGCAAGCTCCGCTGTTTCAGCCATTTCATCCCCCGTCTCTTACCCTATCCATTGTCTGTGGCCTGTAGATGTTAGCGTGAGGATGCCTCCGCTAATAGCGCAGGCCCGGTCATCAGTCTCAAACTCTCTTTTTGTCTTTGGTCTACAGCTCAACCACGGACCTTAGCGTGAGGCTGCCTCCGCTAGTGGCGCAGGCCCAGATGCCATATTTTACTCCCCAGTTTCCCTCCTTTCTACACTTCTTGTTCCTCCCCAGGCTCCAGGGACTGACCCAAGCGTGAGGTTGCCTCCGTTGGCGGCGCAGGCCCAGAGGCCTTATTGGACTCCAGCTTCCCTCTTTTCTACACTTCTTGTTCCTCCCCAGGCTCCAGGACTGACCCAAGCGTGAGGTTGCCTCCGCTAGCGGCGCAGGCCCAGAGGCCTTGTTGGACTCCCAGCTTCCCTCTTTTCTACACTTCTTGTTCCTCCCCAGGCTCCAGGGACTGACCCAAGCGTGAGGTTGCCTCCGCTAGCGGCGCAGGCCCAGAGGCCTTATTGGACTCCCAACTTCCCTCTTTTCTACACTTCTTGTTCCTCCCTAGGTTCCAGGGGCCAGCCCGAGCATGAGGCTGCCTCTGCAAGCGGCCTCGGTCCCAGCCATTCCTCCAGCCTGCCTTTCCTGATTTTCTCTTCTCAACATTACTTTATTTATATCATGTAAACAGCATTAAGAACCTCCAAGCTCCCAGCATACCACTTTTCCAGTAATTCGTTCCCCATAGGAGCAACAACCACAGCTGCTCAATAAGGCCTTTCCCAGCATCAGATTCAAACACCTGGTCACTGGTCATAAGAAGCTTTTAAGAACTACATCAAACTGTTTCCACATTAAAGAAGCCTAACAAATGCTAATCAGCTAGGTTTTCAGCTCCAGCTCATATTCTCACACATACCCCCAAGCCATATCAAACTCAACTAATACCATCATTCCTATAAAATGGGAATGATCTCATTGCCAGTGCAGCGATGTCGCCTCGGCTCCCACAGGAGCTCAATTCTTCTGGCCCTTCTCTCCACTGCCGCAGCAGTGATGTTACCTCGGCTCCCACAGGGGCTCAGTTTCTCTGGCTTTTTCTCTCCACTGCCGCAGCAGTGATGTCACTTCGGCTCCCACAGATCAGTTCTTCTGGCTAATTTCTCCACTGCCGCAGCAGTGATGTTGCCTCTGCTCCCACAGATCAGTTCTTCTGGCTAATTTCTCCACTGCCGCAGCAGTGATGTCACCCCCGTTCCCGCAGGAGCCCAGCTCTGCCCAAACTCGCCCTCATCCAATGTTGCAAGAAATCTCCCGGTCTTCAAACTAACCCTCTAAACAGATGATTCAAACCACCCAGTCAAACTTCAATCTGACACCATGAGTATTGAGCTCCCATAAGAACCTCAGAAACGGTATACATTTTCTATTCTCGTTCAGCTATGGCTGGGCTTATCTGTCCGATCGCTGCGAGTATTGAACTCCCGTCGGACTGCGCGAAAGCCCTCCCAGTCGAAAATAGCTAAACGTTTTGCGTTTATGCCATCAGGGGCTTACCCGTCCATTCGCAGCTAGTATTGAACTCCCGTCGGACGTCGCTATAGCGCTTACCAATCTAAAATAATTAAACGTTTACCTCACTGCCAGCAGGGGCTTACCCGTCCGATTGCAGTGAGTATTGAACTCCCGTCGGACGCCATGAGAGCCTCCCAATCCAAAATAACTAACGTTAACCTCACTGCCAGCGGGGCTTACCCTCCGATTGCTGCGAGTATTGAACTCCTGTCGGATGCCACAAGAGCCCTTATCAAAATTAACCCCTCTGCCAGCGGGGGGCTTACCCGTCCGATCACAGCGAGTATTGAACTCCCGTCGGACGCCGCTAGAACCCTCCCAATCTAAAATAACTAAACATTCACCCCATGCCAACCATGGCTTACCCGTCCGATCGCAGTGAGTATTGAACTCCCGTCGGACACCACACGAGCCTCCAATCTAAAATTACTAAACGTCCACCCCACCATCAGCGGGGGGGCTTACCCGTCCAATCGCAGCGAGTATTGAACTCCCGTTGGACGCTGCTAGAACCCTCCCAATCTAAAATAACTAAACATTCACCCCATGCCAACAGGGGCTTACCCGTCCGATCGCAGTGAGTATTGAACTCCCGTCGGATGCCGCAAGAGCCCCCCAATTACTAAATGTCCTCCCCACCGTCAGCTGGGGCTTACCCGTCCGATCGCAGTGAGTATTGAACTCCCGTCGGATGCCGCAAGAGCCCCCCAATTACTAAACGTCCTCCCCACCGTCAGCTGGGGCTTACCCGTCCGATCGCAGTGAGTATTGAACTCCCGTCGGACACCAAAAGGGGCCCCCCCAGCTGAAGCTACCCTTCTAGTCGCCGCAAGTAACGAACTCCCGTCGGATGCCATTCCTTCTCAATGTTCTGGCTGGTGGGGTTTTACCCATCCGATCGCTGTGAGTATTGAACTCCCGTCGGATGCTGCAGACGCCCCCAGCCAAAACATCTAAACCTTATCTTAGTTTGCTGGTCAAAGAGGTTTATATTCATTGGTTCGCTGTGAGTATTGAACTCCCATCAGATAGAACCCTCCCGATCCGGCAGACAGCTTTCTCCTTGCAAACATCAGCCTTATTTCTATATTTTTTGGGGGGTTACAGTTCCCAGCTGCTGTCCGTAGCCAACATTTTGCATTTTTGGGGGGGTACTCTGTGTTCGGGCCGATTACCGAGCTCGGAGCCCTCTCCCCGGACAGCACGCCAAATATGTTTACCAATTAATTTACCTGACTTATTTGTAAGTGTGAACTCGTGAAATGATGTTTTATAAACGTAGTTCAGGAGGAACAAGTCAAATAAGATACCCAATCATTACATCATCTTAATCATTACGTCATCTCAACCAGCTGTCAACAATCTGTAATCAACGTATCTACCCAATCGGCATGAGTTCAGGCATGTATATAATCACAGTCAAACTCACCCAAGGATCCTCGACAGTTTCCAGAATCCCTCCACCACCCCGTCTCCTCACACTCTCTGGATTACTTCATATAATCTAAAAGGAGGGGGGGGGGGGGGGGGTACTCTGTGTTCGGGCCGATTACCGAGCTCGGAGCCCTCTCCCCGGACAGCACGCCAATATGTTTACCAATTAATTTACCTGACTTATTTGTAAGTGTGAACTCGTGAACAAGAGGGTTTCATTGACCCCCGGGTGACCAGTGCCAAGTGACGTGTGAGCCAAGTGAATGGTGGGAGTGCGTCGTGTCCGTGGAATGTAGAGCAAGCCAGGTGGACAGCCCGGCGGAGGGTTCGTGGAGGTATTGGAGGAGGGAATGGTCTCTTCTGACCAGGTAATAGGACTCACGATGAGAGAGCTCGGGATGATGGGTTCAGGTTCCTCGGTCTGTTCGTCAGGAGCATGGAGACGGGAGAGAGCGTCGGCCTTTACATTTTTGGTGCCTGGGCGATAGGAGATGGTGTAATTGAAGCGGGAGAAAAACATCGCCCAACGGGCTTGTCTAGGGTTCAGTCTCTTTGCTGATCGAAGATATTCAAGGTTTTTATGGTCGGTCAGTACCAGGAACGCGTGCTTGGCTCCCTCCAGCCAATGCCTCCACTCTTCCAAGGCAAGCTTTACAGCCAGAAGTTCCTTGTCACCGATGGAGTAGTTGACTTCCGCCGGGCTGAGCTTGCGGGAGAAGAAGGCGCATGGATGGAGTCTACTTGGCGTCCCCTGCTGCTGTGACAACACCGCTCCCACTCCAGTTGTTGAGGCGTCCACTTCGACGACGAATTGCTTCTCTGGGTCTGGATGTACTAGTAAGGAAGCGGTGGTGAAGGCTTCTTTGAGTTGGTTAAAGGCGTTGGTGGCTGCCGGGGTCCAGGACAGAGACTTGGGCTGATGGCGGAGTAGGCTGGTGAGTGGATGGGCGATGGAACTGTAACCTTTGATGAAACATCTGTAGAAATTGGAGAATCCGAGGAAGCGCCGGAGTTCTTTTATGGTGGTGGGTTCTGGCCAGTTGGTAATGGATTCCACCTTCCTCTCGTCCATCCAGATGCCACTGTGGTCTATGTTGTAACCCAGGAACGAGACGGAAGGTTGGTGGAATGAGCATTTCTCTGCCTTGAGGAACAGGTTGTACTGACGAAGACGGGTGAGGACCTCCGCAACATGTTGGCGATGTTCGGCCTGGCTCCGGGAGTATATGAGAATGTCGTCGATGTAGACTAGGACAAAGCGGTGGAGAAACTCCCGGAGCACCTCATGAATGAAATCCTGGAATACGGAGGGGGCGTTGACCAGTCCATACGGCATAACTAGGTACTCGTAATGGCCAGTAGGGGTGATGAAGGCGGTCTTCCACTCGTCCCCCTCACGTATCCGGATGAGGTTGTACGCGCTGCGGAGGTCCAGCTTCGTAAACACAGTGGCACCACGGAGATGTTCCAGGGCTGCTGGAACAAGAGGAAGGGGATACCGGAACTTGACAGTTATTTTGTTGAGGCAGCGATAATCAATGCATGGCCGCAAGCCTCCGTCCTTTTTAGCCATGAAGAAGAGAAACTGGAAGCAGCAGGGGAAGTAGACGGCCTGATATAACCTTGGGCGAGGGCTTCCTTGATGTAATCCTCCATGGCCTTCTCCTCCGGGATGGAAAGAGGGTATATCTTACCCTTTGGCACTGGTTCACCCGGAAGCAGGTCGATGGCACAGTCCCATGGCCGGTGTGGAGGCAGCTTGGAAGCCCGTTGCGGGCAGAAGATATTGCTGAAGGGGGCGTAACACTTGGGAATGTCGACGGAGCGTTGTTCGACTGGACTTTCGATGGACGTGGCGCAGAGAGAGAGGTCAGGCGAAGGAGATGGTGGAACAGGAAGTTCAGCCAGACAGCGAGAGAAGCATGTGTCGCCCCACTTCAGGATTGCTGCTCCAACCAGGGGCGCCCTAGAACCACATCAGCGGTGGAGTCCTCCAGAACCAGCATATGAGCCTCTTCTCGGTGTAGTAAACCAACTTGAAGTGTTACTGGTCCAGCCACGGTGCGGACGCGCTTACGGCTCAGGGGTCTGCCGGTTAGTGAATTGAGCGTGTAGATGGTAGGAGACGGAGTGGTCTTGAGACGTAGTTGGCTCCGGAGACGAAATTGCCGGCTGACCCCGAGTCGATGAGCGCGACCACTGAAAGGGAGACAGTAGCGGCAGTAAGATTGACGACAGTAGTGAGTGGTTTCATCTTATGAGTAGCAGGAATAATAGCACTCACCAGGGGTCGCGCGACGATAGACGAGAGTGTTCCACATCCATTGGTACTTGAGCTGGTTCTGGGGTGCTGACGGGTTCGGGTCGGCAGAGGAGCACATTGGAGAGGGACTGGTCCTGGTGCTCTTGGATGCACGCTTGCATGCGAGTGGCGCAGCGAATGGAGAGCTGGATGAACTTTTCAAGGCCGATGGAGTCCTCGCATACAGCGAGATGCAGCCGCACCCGAGGTTCCAATCCTTGACGATAAGTTTGTAATCAGGGCTTGTTCATTCCATCCGCTGAGTGCTGCAAGCGTTCTGAATTGCAAAGCATAATCGTAAATAGACAGTGATCCTTGTTTCAAATTATAAAGTTTCTCACCAGCTGAAGAGTCCGTGATTGGTTTCCCGAACACTTCCCGGAAGTGGGAAATAAACGCCGAGTAGGATTGGGTTACAGCGCCCCGCTGGGACCAGATGGAGTCGGCCCATTTTAATGCTTTGCCGCTGAGCTGAGAAATAATGAACGCTATCTTGGATGTGTCACTCGGGTATAGGTGCGGCTGCATCTCCAGGACCAGTGTGCATTGCAGCAGAAATCCGCTGCAATCCTCCGCCGATCCTGAGAAGGGCGCCGGTTTAGCCAAGGGACTGGCGTACGGCGGCAGTGAAGGAGGACTGTTGACATTGTCAGTGGTGTTCGCTGGTGCAGGTGAAGGGACAGTAACTGGAGATGGCGGTGGAGGATGGGTGGATAATGTGCGCCGAAGCGCATCCACGAGTTCCTGGAAGGGATCCGGCTGGCTCATACTGGGCCTGCGATGTTGGTCCGGTCTTCTGTTACGGTATACAGGAGACAGACACAGATGTAACAGGTAATGGATGTTTATTTGACCACAGTAGAGCAGGTGAACACACACAGGTGAGTGAACTGGTTGTAGAGAGGTTTGAGCAGGTAGTATGAGGAATAGTTACTGTCCTTTCTTTTGCAGGTAGATGTACGCTGGAGCTTGGAGATCGCTGGAGAACAGAGGAGCTGACTGGAACACACCCACACAGCAGACGAGGCACACAGAGGGAAGGAGACACGCTGGAGACAGGTGAGTATACGAAGAGGAGTCCTTGAGGTAAGCATAACATGGGGTATATGCGAACGAAACCGGACATGGAGTGCTGTGTGCGTGTGTGCTTTATAGTGCTGTTGATGAGTGAGGTGATGAGGTGCAGGTGGCGGTGATCAGTACTCTGGGGATGGCGTGCGCTGTGATTGGTGGAGGTTGGAACCTGATGTGTCTGTGACATGTCTATGAAATCAGGGTAATGTTTCTAATAGTATATTCTAATAGTGAATTTAAAAACAACCAGACAGCTAATATGCCCACTTAATTGTTTATCGCAGGTCATCATCGTTGCAAAAAATTGTGCAGCCCTATTAAAAAGGCAGGATGTGTTGCAAATCAGTGGATAGGTCTGCTATGATTTATAAATAAAGTTAATTGTTTACCAGTTTTTTCAATTCGAGCACTAATATAGAATACTACATTTCTTCTCTCCAGGTTGCAGGAGTATCGGGCAGGCCAGAAACGGATTCACAGCTGACCATTGATACATTCCAGCGGCAAACATCACAAGTTCAAGTGTACAGTGCTTCTTCATCGAGGCAACTTGCCATCAGCCAAGCAATCGTCCATGACCTTATCATTGGCTGCTGCCTGCCACTATCAATAGTGGAAAATCAACATTTCCGACATTTTCTACACACCATTGATGAGAGGTACATCCCGATCGCCAGAACAACCATAATCTTCAAACAGATACCTCAACTAGTGTCCAGAGTCAAAGAGTGTATCAAGTCCAGTCTGGCAAATCAGAAATTCATCTTTTGAGGTCTTACCTAGAGTAACAGCTCATGTTTGTAACTGCACAGCTAATGAATACACCCTGAAGTCCTTCCTGCTTGACTGCAGAAGATTCAAAGGGCGTCACAGTGCTGAAAACATTGTAGCTGCATTTGATGAAATATTGGAATTATACAATATAAGTGATAAGGTAGAATTTATTATCACAGATAACGCATTGAACATGAAAAAAGCTTTTAAAGTTGTGATTGCATAAGACCTCTCAGATGATAGTGAAGATGAGGAGGATATGGTTGGTGAAACATTGGATAAGAACTTTCCCCTAGGTTCCCGTCAACGGCTGTCCTGTTTTGCTCACAGCTTACAGCTAGTAGTAGGCGATGGATTAAAAGAGGTGAAGTGCCTTTCTCAAGCAATCTCCAAAGTGTCAAAGCTTTCAACTCTACTGCATAGCAGTACAATTTTCAAAGACAGGTTTGAGGCAGTCTTTGGCATTGGCAAAAGCATTCCAGTAGCCAGTGCAACTCGATGGAATTCCACCTTCAAGCAAATACAGGCTGTCACACAACTGGATCACACCGCTGTAAGGAACGGACCTTAGGTCATTTATTAGCTCAATTTAATTGTTACAGGGAATAAAAATTGAATCAACTGTAAATGATTCACTGTAAATGATTCAGAATTAATATTTAACACTTCATCAATTATTCGTCCAGCGAAAACTGAGGTTAGCGTATTTTACCAATTCTGGATAAAATATTATTCTGCGGTTAACAGTAACAATATTTTATTATGATTATTATTATTATAATTATTATATTATTATAAGCAAGAGGTAACTTGATCTTTTAAGTTTAAGGCAGTAATTTGATACACAGCACAAGAAACTCGTATATGTGAAAATCAAAACAAGCTTTATTGACTACTTCTAATGATTACAGGAAGCTAAGGCTAAACACACACACACATTCATACGCACACACACAAACATTCACGGAGTTGATATGAGTTATGAAGAAAGTCCCAAATACTAACTAAACATCGCAACCTGAGGAAAATCACAAAAGCAGAGCTTTGGCTTGATTCTTTAGGTTTAAAGGAGTTTCACCAGTTTCCAGCAAGAGAGAGAAGTTTGCTTGTACCTGCGTTTGCTCTGACAGCTGAGGTAATCGGGTTGTTCTGCGACTCGCGTGCAGCGGAGTCCCGTTCTGGATTGGCTGTCTTTCAGGTGACGTCTTCTCGGGAAAGCCCTTCGTGGGTGCGCGGAAGCTTTAAAGTTGTTGCGCTGTTCTGAGCAGTTTTCTTCTTTGGAGACTTTGGTCAGATGTTTCACAGCGTGTTTTGGAGTCTGGATGTGACAGCTGTTGAATGGTCAGCTGCGCGGCTCGTGGATGACGTCGGCGACTGTTAGATGGAAAATCAGCCTCAACTTCTCCTTTTCAGCATGACCCAAGCGACTTTTCAGCCGTGGTCAAAGTAGCGGTGCTTCAGCTGCTGGGTTTCAACTCCGACTTCGACGACCGACTTCGAGCGTTGACTTCTGACCGATTTCTGACTTCCAGCACTAGCTTGTTTGGACAGCATAGTTTTAAAGGAGCGATCCTCCAATGAGACGTTGCTACGGAGATTAGACACGCCTCGTCTATTGTCTATTGATCACATTGCGTGATATCTGTGGAACATTCTCCTGTTTTATTAACAACTTTATAATGTTTCTTAATATCTTCCTGATACTGAATTTCAATGTTTCATTCACACAGAATTACACAGAATTATAAATTCTGTATTTAGAACTCAAACATGACACACTTCTTACACACATATTACTAGACTGACCTAATTAAAACAATGATTACAAGAGAAAGAAAATGCATACAGGAATACAAACATATAATGCATTGAATCCAACATGTTAGTAATCACATCATAGCAAATGTTATTCTGGATATAGTTAATACTTTAAGTAATCGACAATTGTCCCTTTTGAGATTCAAGATTGAGTCCTTAAGCATAGTTTAAACTTTGACCGGAGTCACGAGTGACCGGGTCAGGATGGATTGCTCAATACAAGGGAGGTATTGATAGGACAGATTCGTCTTTAAATCCGTTGATGGGTGTTTTCCTGTTCCGTCCAATAATACAAGAGGGTTTTGTGAGAGAATCAATAGATTTAATGTGATCAGATCCACGTGATGGGTTCTGATTAGTTTATTGCTGATGAGCTAAGAAGTCCTTTAGACAGAGTCCTTTGTTAAAAGAAGTCACGTCATCACTTCTGTTAAGGCTAGGTGTTTCCTGTCAGGAAATGGATCTTTTGGACCAAATGAAGCTTTGTTCAATCATGTTGTTCATTGATAAAGTCATTGGTAAGTTCTGTCGAGCGATGCCCTACACCGCCTTGACAGAGATGTGCTCTCTTGACTTTAAGAATGTTGTCATCACAACAAGAGAGTGGGCCCAGTTGAGAGAACTCTGTTTGATTCTTGGACCTTTTGCTGAAGCAACAGAATTAACAGAGGGAGAAAAGATCATCACAATCAGCATGGTTGTTCCAACAGTGCTTGACCTGAACACTCATCTAATTCACATGGATTCACCAAAGAGCTTCTGTAGGCCATTGATCCGAGCGCTCCGGGAGTCACTCCAGCAAAGGTTCTCGGGCATCTTCATTGCACTTCATATGGCTGAGCCTAAGGACCATAGCTTCAATGCACCATTTAGTCATGAAATCTATGCACAAGCTGCGATGCTGGACCCTCAGTTTGGAATGAGCTGGGTCGACATGGATGTGAGGACCAGTGGCAGCACTGTCACTTTAAAGAGACTAAGGGAGGAAATACGGAGGTCTTTGACAGGTTTGTGTGTCCTCCTGTGAGGAGTTGTATTAGCTACTACTATTATTATGTACTACTACTATAATAAAAATAATATAATAAACTTAATTTATATAGCACTTTACAAAAAGAAGTGCTTCACAGATATAAAAACAACACAAATGCAATATAGAAAAATAAATAAAGATAAAAGAAAATGAATAAAATTCAGAAAAATAAATGCTTGAATAAAAGCATAGGAAACTAATTAAAAGCTAACTTATAAAAATGACATTTTAAAGAGTTTTAAAGGACCACAGCTACTTTATACTTTAATTGCAACTATAATTACTACTTCTGCTGCTGCTACTAGTACTGATAATAATACATGTAATTCACATTACATTATATTTTCAAGTTGTTTAAGAAGGTATGTATTTCTATCTTATTTCTTCCAGACAGCTTGATAGCTGAGGCAGAAAAAGCTGACCTGGAAAACATCCATGCCAGAGAGGGGTCTACAACAGAACCACCTCAGGATTCTCCTGAAAATTCCAAGATTCCACGACTCCTGGCAAAGTATAAAACTCATAAAAAGAAACATAGCACTCCCACTGAGGCAAGCATTGTCACTCAAGTAATGAAATACTTTGAAGATATCCAGAGCTCTCCGATAGAGAATGACCCTCTTATGTTCTGGTTTCACAACAAGGACAAATATCCACATTTGCATGAAGTTGCTCTTAAAGTGCTGTCTGTCCCTGCATCTTCAGCACCAGTTGAAAGAGTTTTTAGTGCTGGAGGACTTCTTATGAGGCCCCATCGAGCAAGCCTAGGATCAAAAATGCTCACATCTTTTATATTTCTCAAGTGCAACAAAGGACTTCTGTAACACAGGAAAGGACACTAAGAAGCATGCACAGTATGAGGATTAGATACAGAGCCAGTTTAGGTCAGGATCTGCTATCCCATACTTTCATCCAATTCTGCACTAAAATTGTAATGAATTTTGACTTGACTACTAGTCCTGAATATGTTGTATATTATATGGCCTTATGCCATAAATGCTGTTGAAAATGTTCCTTTATTTTATTATTTTGGTTACTTTGTGTTATGGATTCTTTAGGTAACAAGTTTAAGAATGGGAACATGTCAGGTTTTTCTCACCTGTGTAGCTTGTTATTTGTTACATTTCCCATTGAATGTTAATAAAAACACTGAAAATGTGAAGTTGCACTTCAGCTTTATGTGACTTGAGTGAAATTGCTATACCTTAAATATATAAAATGGCCTAATTTGATTCTGCAGTGTTGTTACTCTGCACATGATTTTTGATCATTACAAATAATAATGCAAAATGATTATCTTAGAATAGAAGATGTGCTGCTTCTCGCATCACATAAATTATCAATAGTTAAGTCTGTGGTCTTGAAGAGGATTGTCTTTTTCCATTTCATTTGGACTCGGTCTTGACTTGGACTCGAACCTCTTTGGACTTGGACTTGACTTGGACTCGAACCACTTTGGACTCGGCCTTGACTTGGACTCGACTAGTCCTGGACTTGGACTTGTCTTGGACTCGACAAAGGTGGACTTGACTACAGCCCTAGTTTGTAAAACACATTTGTTGTGGCAAAGAAAGCCAAGATAATGTGACATCAGATGTTATCAACTCCTTGTTGTTGTAACTGGTGACATGCAATGTCCAGTGTGATGTGCGGCCAGTGACGCCAATAATGAAAATCTTTGTGTTGTGGTTGTTGGAAACAGACACAGGACAGCAGGTGGCAGTTTCGCTGGAATATCTGATAATCTGATGAAATGCCTCTCAGATGAAATTGCCCTTATTTTGCTCTATAATACAAATGTGTTGTGCATTTATCACCATGTAATCTGTGTATCATTCGTTCAGTCATTTTTGGATTTAATATTGAAAGTAAAAAAATGAGAAAATGGCTCCTGTTCAATCAGTTTGATTTTCGTTTTTTGTTTATAGGTACAAAAACAAATAAACAGCTTGAATATTCGATTTGTACATGTGGGCGGGAATTAAACACCTCTTTCTGCTGATTGGTCAGCAGAAGATCAAACCATGCGTCATCAGTTCTTCATCAGTTCTGCACAGCAGAATAATAGTCCTCAGCTGCAGTTGTATGGATTCTCAACGCGTTTATTGCAAAATACATTTAATCTTTTTCTCATCAAACAACCAGACCAATGAAATTACTAATGAAACTAAATATAAATTAAATATAATTAGTTGTAATTTAAATATTTTTACACACTAATACAAAAAGGAAATAATAATGCATTGACATGGGTTTGGGAATATAATAGGCTATAATAGGCCTGTAAAACGGTCACGCAAGAACTGTCATTCTGACTATCTGAGTTTTATTTTTTATTATTCCTTGTGTTTCATTAAAATGTAGGCTATTATAATTGCTATCTCCAAAGGACGCACCGCAAACTGCTGCACACTTACACACAGGTGTCACATGTCTGTCTGTTTTGCACTCTTTTGTTTGTCACATGCCCTCCTTTGTTTAGTTTTCCCGCCTTTAGTTTGTTGTCATAGTTACTCATTTGTAACTACTCATAGAGTAGTTACTCTAGTTTTTGCTGAGTTTATTTCATTAATATTGAGTATTAATCAGGGGCGGAGCTAGGGGTGGGCTAAGGGGGCTGGAGCCCCGAATGTTTTTCCAATGGCCCCAAATCTTTCAGGTTTGAGGTTTCTTAACGGAGCTGTCAAAATATCATTTTTCTAAACATATCTATTAAAATATGTTAAACAGTTCAATATCGCTTTTCTGCAGTTTCCATATAGCGTTACCGACAGTGCTTTCTCTCTCTTTTCTCCGACAGCGAGTTCACGCACACGGCAGTTGAACACAGACACGCCTCCTGCCATTCGTTAAGGTGCGGTCACACTGCACTTTTCGTCCCATTGAATTCCATTCAAACACATGCGAATGCGTCAGACCGGAAACGCAAGCTTGTGCGAAAAATTTCGCATTTCGCTGCGTTCCAAAGGTCAAGTTTGGTGAATTTGCATCACGTGAAGACGTGCTACCAGTAGAAGATCGATTCATCACGGCATGGTCTCTTGGCTGAATTAAAAGAATGATATTTTTGCAGTAAAGTCAAGTAGGTTCTATATTTTTACATTTTGAATTTATTACTATATGTTATATGTTGAATTCATGTTTACAAAAAAGACGCTGTAGACCGTGCTGTCATATCACAACCATTACAGCATCCAAAGAAATTTCGCACGTTCAAAGTCCAGTGTGACCGTGGCTTTAGTCTGGCTGTTTGATGAGAAAGAGATTAAATGTAGTTGCAATAAACGTGTTAAATCCATCTCAGTGAAGGACTATTATTCTGCTGCGCTGAACTGCGGAAGAACTGATGACGGCACCGTTTAAAGCGGAAAGGGGTGTTTCATTCCCGCCCACGTATAGAGATCAAATATTCAAGTTTATTCATTTTCTAACCCTGAACGAAAAACAGAAAATCAATCCGAATTCTTGTTTTTCGTTTTTGTTTGAAAATACACGGTCCGGGGACTTTGCGCGCAGACTTTGAAAGGGCCGCGCGCTGAACTGTGCACGAGATGGAGCGGCATTAAACTGTCTGTGCAAGCAAGCTTTAACTCTACAGTGCAACATTGATGCACCAAAAAATTTAATTCATTTAATAAAAAAAAAAAAAAATTATATATATATTTTTTATCAAACATTAATTTACAGAATTGAATTAGAACAGAAATATGATCGAGTCAAACTGCAAAATGCCTGAAGTGCAGGGGAACATATATTCAAAACTTGTTAGATCCAAGAGAATCAGAACAATACAGTTACCACATCCTGTTGGATCACCTAAAGGTAGATCAGGCAAGGAGACTTGCACTGGCTTATGTTTATGCCCCAGATCCTTACACTCAAGCTATACGGGCCCTAGATGAATGTTATGGTCAACCTAGACAGCTTGCTTTGAAGGAGCTCCGAGCTATAATGGAGATGCCCTGTTATTCGAACAAGTGATGGTAGAGGCTTAGACCAATTTGCCCTCAGACTTCAGGCATTAGTGGGCCTCCTTCAGTCCATGGGCCCTGAAGGCCTCTCTGAGCTTACCTGTGGTTCACATGTTGAGCGGCTTTTAGAGAAGCTTCCCCATGAGCAGTTCTGCCAGTTTAAGAGATGTATGAGTTTGAGTAGACCAGGTCCCCTTTCCTATAACCTCCTGGATTTTTTCCAACTGGCTACAACAAGAAGCTTGCTGTCAGCCTAGGAGAGAAAGAACACCTCAGCCTATCAGTCAGCCTTTCCGTCAGAAGTCGTCAACTTCTCAACCATTAAGAGGTACATCCATACTCCATGGTGCCAAAACCTCCTCTCTTGTGACCTCCATTAAAGCCCAAGTTGCCCCACTTAAGGTTAGTCATCCTCTCCCCCCTGCCTCATCTGAACGCTGTCCAGTGTGCGCCTACTGTAACTCTACTGAACATGTCAGTAAATGTGGGGATTTTCTCCAACTCACCAAAGACCAGAGAATTAACTGGATCAAGGAACAGAGACGTTGTTGGCGATGTGCAAGAGATCACTTTGCAAACCAATGTGACCTGGGATGCTGCAGCCAGTGCAACGGGAAACACCTACACATCCTTTGTAACATCAACCAGAGGCAAGTGCAGAATCTATATCTCGATCACCCTAGTGATTGCAATAAAGTACTACTGAAAGTAGTTGAAGTGACTTTGCGCAATGGAGACAGATCCTTAGACACTTACGCCATACTGGATGATGGGTCCGAAAGAACAATCCTTCTGCACCCTGCTGCTCAAACACTTCAGCTAGAAGGAAAACCTGAGAGCCTAAAGCTGAGAACTGTGAGACAGGATGTCCAGACTCTTAATGGAGCTACTGTGTCCTTCACCCTTATTCCTAAAGCACATCCTAATAAATCCTATGTCATCAGTCAAGCTTTCACTGCTGACAAACTGTCCTTGTCTGAACATTCTCACCCTGTTAAATCCTTCCAGCGGCGCTACTCTCACCTCCGTCAGCTTCCTCTCAAACAGCTTAATAATGTAAGACCCCTACTCCTCTTAGGGGCTGATCAAACACACCTTATTACCTCAACACAACCAGTGAAATTGGGCCCTCTTGGAGCCCCTGTAGCAATCAAGACTCTGCTCGGCTGGACACTGCATGGTCCTGCAAGAGATCTTGCTAGCTCTCCTTCTGCTTGTTCTCACTATATCTCCTTTAAATGCCCGCCTGATGACATACACCACAATGTACAGAAGTTATGGCAGCTAGATGCATTACCCCAAAGAAGCATGAAAGCTGTGGTTCGATCCAAACAGGATCACGAGGCAATGCACCAGCTTGAGACCCAAACCATCCGAACACCTGTTGATGGCATCCTACGCTATGCAGCACCTCTCCTCCGTGTAGACCCCTGGCCCCCAAGGAGGCAGTTATGTCCTATGAAAAGCGACTCTTTCGGAACCCACAACAGGCAGAGACCTATTCCAAAGAGATCCAGAAACTAATTGATGCTGGGTATGTCAAGAAGTTGTCTTCATCTGAAGTGGAAGATGTCGCTGAGTCCTGGTACATACCCCATCACATTGTGCATCACAATGGTAAAGACCGCATTGTGTTTGATTGTTCCATCTCCTATCAAAATCAGTGCCTGGACTCACAGTTGCTTCCTGGACCAATCCTCCGGGTAGGTGGAAGGTTACGTCAGAGTAGTGATCTACTTCCTGATGCCATTCATCCGGTTGTCTTGGACCCTGCCCATCCTATCACAAAACATATAATTAAGAGCTATGATGACCACCTACAACATCCTGGTCGAGAAAGGCTTTTTGCTGAGTTGAGGAGGCAGTACTGGATCCTTAGGGGCCGTGAGGCAGTCCGAAGACATCAGCATAGATATCCTAAGTGCCAACAGTTCCGTGCCCATCCAATTATTCCCCAAATGACAGATCTTCCTCTGGTTCGCCTTCGCTTTCACAAACCTCCGTTCTTTTCAACTGGGATGGATTGCTTCGAGCCCTACACAGTAAGGATAGGCAGACGAGCTGAGAAAAGGTGGGGAATAATTTTCAAATGTCTAACGACTAGGTGTGTGCATCTTGATCTACTCAGTCACATGAATACGGATTCCTTCTTAATGGCACTCAGGTGCTTTATTGCTCGCAGAGGTAAACCATTTGAACTACTCTCTGATAGAGGTACCAACTTCATTGGAGGCAGGAAAGAGCTTCTAGATGCCTATCATTCCCTAACCCCTGACCTTCAGGCAGCTCTAGCCAAGCAAAGGATTTCCTTCAAATTCAATCCTCATTTTGGTGGAACCTGGGAGCGTGGAATACGCTCCATCAAAATTGCCCTGGAGACCACCCTAGGTGCTCAAGTTGTCAGTGAGGAGGTACTACGCACAGTCATGATTGAAATTGAAGGCATTCTAAATTCTAAGCCCTTAGGCTACGTATCATCTGACATTGCTGATCCTGACCCTGTGACCCCTAACTTGCTGTTGATGGGGCGGCATGATGCTTCTCTTCCTCTGGTAACCTATCCAGACTCTGAGCTGTACAGTCGCCATCAATGGCGGCATAGTCAAATCCTCTCTGACCATATTTGGGCCCCATTTCCTCAGAAATTACCTCCCTTTTACCCCATGTGTGGCCCCCTGTCGATCACAGACATGTTGATCTCATGAAAGCAGTGATCTCGTCATTGAAACTCAATTTCTGTACACTAACAAATGCTTTCATCAACAAATGCATTAAACTCGTGCTGTTTGATTGATAGCTTCAGCGCGTGTTGCTCCAGTGATTGTAAAGGGAGCTTTTTTTGATCGCTTTCTTTATATAAATTAATCTCCGTTAAATAACATATTATTTTCATCCTACTAAGAGAAACAATGCAAGTTGACGTTTAGTCATGTGTTTGATTTACTGACACACAGACAAAGATCATCTGACTGTACATGAATCATTGATATCAGATCAGGCATTAGAATGAACACAGTTATTGACATGTTGTTGCATTACTGTCGAGTCCAGACACTGCACAATATTTTGTAATCCTCAACGGCATGTTTATTGTTTGGTAGCTCGATCTGGTTTAGCACCATGTAGGTCTATGTTACTTAGGCTACCTATTCTATTGCATGTCATGCGTGAATCGGTGGGCGGGGCTAAACAGGCAGTGATGAAGTAGCCGTTAATCTTCTTCTGCGGAGGTGGAGCTTGATGACCTCTTATATGGCAAAAGCTCAAGGAAAATTTCAGTTCTCAGTTCACCCCTTTAATAAACTTAGTCGGCTAATCTAGATTTCTTGGTAGCCTTCAGTAAATTAACTTCTCTAAGAAAATGATTAAAAAAACATCAGTTGACCATATGTTCACTTTCAATTTCATATTTCCATATTGATTGAAAAAAATCTAAATATATTTCACCCCAAAATTAAAATTCAGTCATGATTTCCTCAACATCATGGTCCAAAAGTTTGTGTAATACATTCTATGTTGAATCAAATAAAATATTTCTTTCAAAATCTACTTTTTTCAATATCTATTTGTTGATATCACACACACAGTTTCTGCCAATCTCATGTTAATCTTGAGTACCTATAGAGTAGTAGTGCATCCTTCATATCTCCAAAAAGTCTTTAGTTTAATCATATTTATAAAAGATAAATATGCTGCACAGAGTATTTCTGAAAACAGCCGAGCTCCTGGAGTCGTGTCGTTGTGAGCAGAGATAGAGTGATGAGATGTCACGTTGTGTGGAGATCATCTACAAGCTATCATTGGTCAGCTAAACAACTGTATTTAAACACACACATCGCAATATCCATGGATAACCTTTGAATCACTATAATGAGCGTATGAATGATGAATAATGAATTTATGAATAGTTTTGTCAGAAATTTGACTCAACTCACTACATAAGAGACATACTCATCCAATTGTCTTTCAAAAGTTTTATTTCTTGCAAGACAGTCAGACAGTCTTGGTCAGACAGTCATACAAGCTCACAAAAAGCTGCAGAGTGTAAGACAAAGAACGAAAGCTTCCCCTCACTTTCATATCTGTAACCTCCAAGGCCGAAGCCTCTGTACTTTGACCATATTAGGCACATAACCAGGAAAAACTCTGCCACCTGTCATGTGACAATCATAATCATCTTACACTGCAACTTATACATTTATTTTTCATATAAACATGGTCTTTTACTCTGGCTTGGCCACGACCCAAAAATAAGTCCCCAAAAGTAGCTGTTCTACGTGACTAAAAGGCTCTACACACACACACTTGTAAGTGAAGACTTGTGAAACATCAGCATAAGCACTTCTAAGAGAAAACTCATCAGCATGTAGTACAGGCAGTTTTGAGGAGACATGTAATCAACATATAAGGATAATTACAATAATTTTTTTAAAATTTCTACAACAATTCCTCCTCTTTATCATTTACTGATAACTAGTCACTACTTCTAATTTATTCAATATCACATTCTTAAGGATTAACCACTAGTCATTTGTAGTCATCACTTAAAACATTATTCACATTAAATTTAAGTTCTTACATCACATTTATGTTCTTCATTTCTGATTTTCCCATAAATGATCCCTCTCTTGAATTTGTGAAAGAAGTCAGAAAAAATGCTTTTTGTGTGGGGAAAGACCCTATTCTAAGCAAGCAAATTGAATAGACTAAAGAATGTACTCACACTTTAAATCAGTTACTCTTGTTTCATAACATTTGTCTGTTTGTTTCTTTCACTTCATTTAAACAAAATTCTCGCTGCTTGTTGCATTAACATCACTTCCTCTCTCATCCCCATACCACTCCAAATAGTCATCATCCATGTAAGCAAGCATCCTTACCATTTGCTGTGACACATTGGACTTCACCACTCTCCTTACAGCGCTTGACACACATTGAATGATACATGGCAAACACATCAATATCACCAGTCCCACTATCACACAGTGTAAATCAGCCAATACCCCCCAGAGATTGTTTAACCACCCAGACCATGAGTCGTGTACCTGTTCAGGCTCTTTTACAGCCCTCCTCATATGATCAACTATGTTAGTGATAGTGTCACTGAAATCTGGAATGTGAAAACAGCATGATGTTCCAGCTGTGTCCTTGTTCCTGAGCTGATAATGGCACTTGATGTCTATGCAGGATCTTGGCATTGATCGACATGTGCCCTCCTCTTCTTGGCACTGATGTGTTGGTTCAGATTAGCCAACCTGAACGTCCCCTTGGCTTCCTGCAGTGGCTGGCATGGATCCAGGTGGCCCTTTCTGCCACTTTCACAGCTGTGTGAGTTGTCAGAAGCACCTGGAATGGCCCTAGCCACCTCTTTGCCCTCCAATTCTTTCTCTGAAGTCTCGTACCACCACGAAATCACCTGGCACGATGTTGTGCAGGATGCTCTTAGCCACCTTCCTTTCACCTGGACACAAATGTTAGACAACAGAGAAGACAGTTCTTTACATTAACTTATCATGTCATGTTCACACAATTTTGTTGATGGCAGCAGTTGCTTACCCCCCTCAACTCCCATATGTGGTGGTTAACCAAAAAGAATTTCAAATGGGCTCAGGTTCATTCTGCTTCTTTTTCTCATTCCCATGTACATGAGGGCACTCGGCAATGCTTTTAGCCATGTTAGCCTGGTCTCCTCACAACATTTTGCCAATTTGTTCCTTAAAATACCTTCTGTTTCTCAATGGCCCCACCGTTTTCCTCTCTATTCCCAAAAATTGGCCCACCTGTTTTATTGCCTCATTGACAAAGTGCGTTCCATTGTCTGAACTTATTTTGCGTGGGATTCCCCATCTTGGGACGATCTCAGTCAGTAGGGCCTTCGCCACTGCTGCTGCTTCCTGCTTTGACATAGGGAACACTTAGACCCACATGGAAAAAACCTATATAAACATATATGTTTCAATATAGGTTTGATATAGGTTTTACATATATGTGACATATATAAAATTGGCCGTTTTCCTATATTATATGTACATATATGTACATATTTGCACACATATATGCACACATATATATATACACATATACGTACATATATGTACACATAATATAGGAAAACGGCCAATTTTATATATGTCACATATATTAAAAACCTATATCAAACCTATATTGAAACATATATGTTTATATAGGTTTTTTCCATGTGGGACCAATTTCACGTGTTCGTGTAGCGGTGTGTTTTCTTGCCATCAGGTCCTCACTTTATTCTGTATAACTTGTGCAGCATACAAACAGCATGCGGCAGCAACGCACAACGCTGAGAAAGAGAGATATTAAAAGTAACTTAAGTAAAGAAAAATAATCAACGAAACATCTGAATGTACATCACAGAGGGGTTTTGGATTACAATCATACAAATATATCATGTGAATTCAGCTGTTACATGAAACATGGCCTTAATTGAATCACTGCAAAAACTTTGTGCGACCTACCACTGTGATGTCTCATGCAGACTGGGAAGCAGCAAAGTGCGTCAACACCCCAAGTCAGCATGGCGGCAGGAAACCCCAAATATGGTCATGGCAAGTGAAATCACAAAATAATTGTCTAAATACATAACTGCTACATTCGCACATAAATAAGTTCTTGCATAATTTTTTTCGTTAATTCTTAGTTTTTGCCTTGATAATAGAAAATATGAGCTAGGCATCATGTATGACAGTCAAAAATGAGATATGAGCTACAAAATGACCAGATCCTGCCATTAGCTATATAGAAGACATATCTTGTATGTATAGGGCATATATATGGATATGAAGAAGCAATACAGGAGACCTATATTTCCTGTATATGCACATATATGCAACTCAATTTTGCCTATATGTGGCATATATACACATATATGCAGTATATATATATGCAGCATATATGCAGCATATATATAGCATATATGCAGTATATATGCGCATATATGCAGCATATATATAGCATATATGCAGTATATATGCGCATATATGCAGCATATATATTATCATATATGTGCATATATTATATGTATATACACTGCATAGGTTTCATATATGCGCATATATCCACATATAGGTTCTTTCCATGTGGGGACATGGGGTCGGTTCAATGAAATCGCACATAAGATATTCAAATGGGCCTGATGCCGGGGGCTGAGACATTTGAGGCATTTTTATTCCCCTTGCCAAATTGTGGGTGTTACAAATCACAAATCTTTTAAAAAAATTTCTGCAAATATTGTGAACTCCTTTGTAAACCCCAATTCTTTCACTTGCGCTACCATCCCCATTTTTGAAATGTGTCTTTTCCATGGGTTGCTTTAGCGTAATGATGGTAAAAATGTCGGGGTAAGCATGGCTTGCCATCACACTCATCCAAATTTCATCCACCAGCGTACAGCCGGCCTGTTTTCAGATAACAAAGTACACTCTGCTTCTTTTGCCCAGAAAATGCTGCAGCCTTCGCTCTGCTGCCGGCCAATCTGTCTTCCTGTTGAGATAAAACAGTTATTGTTTACCTTATCAGGCAACAAAATGGCCTCCAAAAGAGCAGCTACAAGAGGAGCATTTAGTATTGGGCGCCCATCTGACTTTAAAAATTTTCTGTGTTTCCACAAGGCTCCAAAGTCATGGCAAACTCCAAAAGAATAACTTGAATCTGTATAAATTGTGACACATTTACCCGCCATGAGTTTGCATGCTTCTGTTAAAGCCACAAGCTCAGCTGCCTGGGCTGAGTAATTTGATGGCAACGCACCAGATGCCACAACCTCAAACTCAGTTGTTACCGTGTACCCGACTCGATCCTTGCCTGTTTGTGGATCTTTTTAATGCAGAGCCATCCACAAAGAGGACATTGTCACAATTTTCAATTGGTTCGTCAGAAAGATCTGGTCATGGTGTACACACTTGTTCGAGAGCAGTTAGACAACAATGATGTGCCTACCCATCCGCCTCCGTTGGAAGGAGGGTGGCAGGATTCAAGGTTGTGCAACACTTAACCACAAAATTTGGCAT
Organism: Culter alburnus; assembly: GCA_028476615.1. Classification (NCBI taxonomy): domain Eukaryota; kingdom Metazoa; phylum Chordata; class Actinopteri; order Cypriniformes; family Xenocyprididae; genus Culter; species Culter alburnus. The sequence continues at coordinate 155,550 of JAOTNS010000826.1, forward strand.
ATCGAGCAAGATAGTATGGTATCGTAACCACCTAGCTGTCGATAAATGCGATGTTTTCTGTTCTTGCAAAATCATTGACACTGCATGTGGCCCCATCAAGATTAGGTCAGAATACCCTACAAATTCTCTAGACGCCATCACGGCCTGCTCAGCAGATGCCACGGCCCTCAGACAGCGTGGCAATCCTGCTGCAACTGGATCTAATTTGAAAATAGGCCACATCGTCTGTCTCTGTGATGCTGCAAGAGAACAGAAGTCATAAATTCATGTTTCTCATCCACCATCTGAACAAAAGGGCTTTGTTGGCACAGGTAGGCCCAACGTTGGAGCCTGAGACAGTTGAAGCTCATAGATTCAAAAGCTTAATTTCTGTGAGGGCTCTCAGGGGCTATTCAAGAATCACATAATTGGGAATGAATGTTCTATAATATGAACACATGCCCAAAAATGACAACATTTGTTTCTTTGTGATCGGTTTTGGCACATCTTTTACGGCCTGTACCCTCTTATCAGATAGCGATTTATTGTTTGGTGAAATGACATGACCCAAGAATGTCACTTGTGTTTAACAAACTGCATATTTGACAGGCTGACCTGGTGTCCCTCCTGCGCCAAATGCTTCAGGAGGGAGACAGTATCAGCCACACATGTAGCTTCATCTTTAGCACAAATCAACAGGTCATCCACATATTGTAGCAAAGCAGTCCCAGCTGTCAAAATCAGAGGCTCCAGACTCCTCCGGAGTGCCTCATTATAAATTGTGGGTGCCACAGTACTCTGGCACAACCGTGTAAAAGTGTATCCTTTACCATTAAAATTGAGTGCAAACCAAAATTCACTATCTTTATTTATTGGCACACTGAAATATGCGTTAGCCAAGTCTACCACTGAAAAGAATTGTGCATCTTTTGGAATTTGTGCCAGTATTGTGTAGGGATTTGCTACTAGTGAAGCTCTCTGTCTGACAGCTGCATTCACTTGGACAAGACGCCACTCTGTGGGTTGACCCTTGTCTCATCTTTTTTACAGGAAAGATTGGAGTCCACACAGGTGAATTATTGCATGGAATTATTATGCCTTCCTTTAGTAGTAACTCAAACACTGGCATGATGCTCAGAATGGTCTCACGTTTCAAAGGATATTGCTGTTGACACGGTCTGTAACACTGGTGTCAAAAGTATTCACATTCATTACTCAAGTAGAAGTATAGATACCAGGTTTTAAAAATACTTCTGTAGAAGTTGAAGTATCAGCTTTTTACTCAAGTAAAAGTATAAAAGTACTGGTTTCAAAACTACTTAAAGTATAAAAGTAAAAGTAATGTAGGGGGAAAAAATGCCATTAAGGACAAAAGCTTAGGCCGCGCCACAGGGGCCTATTGTGCACTCCACCTCCTCAAAAAACATTTTTCTAAAGGCCATAATGACTACAATGTTATATTAAAATGTTAATGTTGAAAAATTTGGGATGCACTGGGCTACCTGTTTCAGCCGCATATATGCCCATTGAAATGAACGCATTTTAGTACAATGCAAATACATTAAAGCACCATATATGTTTACTACTGAGCATTAACATGCGTTTCGTGGAGTGGAAGACATGATGACTAGTTGCCTATAAGTATTGGTGCAAAAAGTCAACTTCTGAGCATGTCATCAATGACCTTTATTGGAATGTAATTGTACATCCAAGCTTAACTGCAGGAATCTGTGAGGGCAACTGTAACGAATGGGAGGCTCAGGCAGGAGATCCAAGTGCAGCGTTTTATTAAGAATGAGAATGGTCGTACAGGCAGGGTCAATCAGGAACAAACAGGAGCAGCAAAGGACAGGCAGGATCGTAGTCAGGGTACAGGCGGTAGGTCAAAAGGCAGGCAGATATCACTCACAGAACAGTAAGCAAGGCAAGGATCAGGACAGGCAGCAACGGATCAAACAACAGGAACAGACAAGGTCGAGAACAGACAGGCAAACAGGGAATAAACGCTCAGAAATTGCAACAACAGTTAAACAATACTTCGCGGTGAGGTGGTGTGAGTGGAAGTCCTTTATAGTCCTGATAAAGAGTATCAGCTGGGTGTGGTGATTAGTGTGGAGAGTGCATGGCTGTATGTGGCAACAGGTGATTGGTGGAGTGAGTGCATGTGACTGACAGGGAGGATTATGGGAAATGGAGTCCGGAGTGAACAGGAACAGACTGTGATCGTGACATAACGCCCCCCTCCCGGAAGGCGCGTCCTCGCGACGTAAAGGAACAGCTAGGGAGGGGGGGGTGGGTGCATTGGAGATCTAACAGCAGCCGGGAACGGGATCTCCAATGCAGCCCAGGAACACAGGCAGCCACGGTGGGTCAGGTGGCTCGGGCGGCCACGGCAGGTCAGGTGGTTCAGGCAACCACGGTGGGTCAGGTGGCTCGGACGACCACAGGTCAGGTTGGCGGCCACGGCAGGTCAGGCGGCTTGGACAGCCACGGCAGGTCAGGCGGCTTGGACAGCCACGGCAGGGCAGGCGGCTTGGGCAGCCACGGCAGGTCAGAGTCCATGGGTGACCCCAGCAGGTCAGAGTTCATACATGGCCCTAGTGGCCTACAGTCCATGAATGGCCATGACAGCAGTGGCTGGGCAGGTCCCCCCCCCCCAGCTCCCCACCCCCAGGTATACTGCCCCCCCCCAAAAAGTTCTTGGAGAAATCAAGGGAGGCATTGGCAGGTTCATGGGCAAGGAGCTCGGGTGGCGCCAGCAGGGCAGATGGCCTGAGCGGCAGCGGTAGAGCAACCGGTCCAGGCGGTGGTGGCAGGGCCGACCCAGGCTGCTCTGTGGCCGTATCAGGGAGAGCGGGCAGTTCGGTGACGGCCTCCATGGCCGTATCAGGGAAAGCAGACAGCTCTGGGACGGCAGCGGGCTCCGGACGGGCTCGGACTGCGGGCGGCGCGGCTCGGCTGCTCCGGGACGGCAGCGGGCTCGGGCTGCTCCGGGACGGCAGCGGGCTCGGGCTGCTCCGGGACGGCAGCGGGCTCGGGCTGCTCCGGGACTGCAGTGGGCTGGTAGACTGCTCCAACGTCAATAGAGCTCGAGTTCCTCAACGCACGCAGGACAGCCAAGACATAAAAAGTGAGCACAGCCCTCTGGGCCAAGACAGGACAGACCAGGAGAGCAGGCTGTGCTGGAGCGGACTCACTGGCTGGAGCGGGTTCTGGAGCGGACTCAATGGCTGGAACAACCCCTGCATCCTTGAGCACCGCAGGGGCGGCCATCTTGCCCGTGGGCACTGGCAAGGCAGCCATCTTGTCCATCGCGTCCAGGGCGCTTGAGAGCGTTGCATCAGGAGAGCTTGAGAGCGTTGCACCAGGCGAGCTTGAGAGCGTTGCACCCCGAGCTTGAGTGCGAAGCGGCCGGCCGGCTTGAGTGCCAGCGGCGGCGGGCTTGAGTGCGAAGCGTCCGGCTGGCTTGAGAGCGAAGCGTCCGGCTGGCTTGAGAGCGAAGCGTCCGGCTGGCTTGAGAGCGAAGCGTCCGGCCGGCTTGAGAGCGAAGCGCCCGTGGGTTTCGGAATGCCAGCTGCTCGTGCTGTAGTCAGTGGAGGATCATTCATGCTGGCACGCAATCCTCTCCGCTCTCTGACAGGACCAGCAACGTGACGTGACTCTGGGCGATCAGCGGAGACGTGACGTTGCTCTGGGCGATCAGCGGAGACGTGACGTGACTCTGGGCGATCAGCGGAGACGTGAACTGTTGTTGTGATGGTAGCCGCCATTTTGTGAGTGTCCATTGGCGCGGCAGCCATTATGTGGTTCAGCGTGGTGTCGCGTTCCTCCGCGACCCCCACAGTAAAAGTTGAACCAGTGATGAGCAGGGCAAAGTCCAAGAACTCTACGAACGACCCTCGTGGACCATTGGTGAATACATAGTCCTTAAGTGGTTGGTTTAATCCATAAATAAAAAAGTCAATGAGGGCACAGTCGGGTAGATCAGATAAGTGGGCTATATCCAGAAACTTCTGAATATGTGCCTCCAGGGTACAGTTACCTTGACGAAGGCTGACAAGACACATTGCTGGGTCCATGCTGATGCTGGATGAGACAAACACTCACGGTAGCTGCTGGATCTTGGTTTGGCGAAGTATTCTGTTGTGAATGGGAGGCTCAGGCAGGAGATCCAAGTGCAGCGTTTTATTAAGAATGAGAATGGTCGTACAGGCAGGGTCAATCAGGAACAAACAGGAGCAGCAAAGGACAGGCAGGATCGTAGTCAGGGTACAGGCGGTAGGTCAAAAGGCAGGCAGATATCACTCACAGAACAGTAAGCAAGGCAAGGATCAGGACAGGCAGCAACGGATCAAACAACAGGAACAGACAAGGTCGAGAACAGACAGGCAAACAGGGAATAAACGCTCAGAAATTGCAACAACAGTTAAACAATACTTCGCGGTGAGGTGGTGTGAGTGGAAGTCCTTTATAGTCCTGATAAAGAGTATCAGCTGGGTGTGGTGATTAGTGTGGAGAGTGCATGGCTGTATGTGGCAACAGGTGATTGGTGGAGTGAGTGCATGTGACTGACAGGGAGGATTATGGGAAATGGAGTCCGGAGTGAACAGGAACAGACTGTGATCGTGACAGCAACGGACAAGAAAAGTTTTGGTGTACCCGGGCAGGCTTAGTAACAATCAGGGCTTGACATTAACACCCGCCAACCCGCCAGATGCGGGTAGTTTTCAGCTGTTTCAGTTCACACCGCACCGACAAACGGCAACAAACTCGTCTGTTGGAGTTTGTTGGATAGGTGTGATAACCCTGTTGGCGTTGGTTGGAGTCTGTTTTTACCAGACTGAACATGTTTAATCGGCGTGCGTTTGGTCGTCTGAGCATCCAACAAACTGCAACAAACTCTGACGTAATCAGACCTGTTCATGAACCATTGCCATGACGATGATGCAAGTCCCCTGCAAAGACAGTTTGATCGCGCCTGCGCCTCACGCACACACAACAAAGCAAAACGTGACATTGCAGCTTATTCTTTATAAAATATATTTAAAAAAAAAAAAAACATATGAAAGGTACAATAGTCCGTAGGGAAATCCGTGCAATTCAGCAAGAGCACTGCTCCACTTCACCGAAAGAGAGAGGTAACCACCATGAGAGCAACGGTTTACCTTCAGTTTCGTTTTAAATTAACTCGTTTTGGCTTGTTTAGCTACATGGTTGTATAGGACTATGGGTCAAATAAATAAAAAGGGTTGCGCTAAAAAAAGAGAAAAAGTTTAAAAACCGGTAGGCTAATTTATTCAAACGTCTCTCTACTGAACTACCTATCTTAATTTGCGGAGGACGAAGAGAAAGCACCCGTTTGATAGCCTAAATGAGCCAGTAGTGGAGAAATAACAACTTTTAAGAAATAATCTTTTTTGAGTAACCCTGTCCACTGCTGGAGTGTGACGTGATTTGTGATGTGCAGGTGCGATGGATCGCGTACAAAACCAATAGGGTGTCAGAATGGTATATGTTTATACTTCTCATCCAACCACAATCAAATTCACTCTATCCGGATGGCGCAATTTATCTGGATAGTTTTTTTTTCTCAAGCCGGAATGAAAACAAGCTGAAATGAAATAGGAGTAATGAGGCTATTTTTAAAATGTAAGGAGTAGAAAGTACAGACAATTGAGTGAAAATGTAAGGAGTAGAAGTAAAAAGTTGGCTGAAAAAGAATTACTCCAGTAAAGTATAGATACCTGAAATTTCTACTTAAGGTAACGAAGTATTTGGAATATACCGGTTCGCACCCCTTAATCAATCCTACATAATATTTATGTTTAGCCCACTATTTAGAAGGCACCTCTGCCAAGGCAGGGTGTATGTCTGAGGCATTATTTACCATGCAATGATTTTTCTTTTTCTCCCTTACAATTGGTATTACATTCTTTCTACTTCAATTTCATGTCAGACCTCAGCCATAAATGCCCCTAATTTTTCACTGTATTTCGACTTGTCACTTCTCTCAACCCAATCTGTCTTACAAACACAGTCTTTTACAAACACCCCTAATTCAGCACGTCTGCTCTTTGGCCTTGGCAACTGATATGAGGGGCACTGCGGAGAGCGCACACATTTTCTGTCCAAAAAATCCTGTCACATTTCAAAGTTTCCCTATCTTCTCCCTCAAATCAGTCAATTTCATATTGTTGATCTCGTTCTGTTGTGACATGTGACGTGCAATGTAATTCATCAGGTGACAATTTCTGTATCAAATGGCTTTGTTCTTTCAAATCTTTAGCCCAGTCATCATTTGTTATTCGCCATTCGTACACCCATTGCGCATCCTGATTAATACAGAAAGGCATGTTTCAACATCCTGCCCCCTTCTGTTTCACAGGTTAAAGGTTCTAAAAGTTTTTCAAAAATGTTGGTGCCCTGAGGCAGAAATAGACTCATGAATTTGTTTGTCGTTCTCGGTTGACATGGCAAGTCACATGATCGTAATACAGATCACCCCACTCCAGAATCTACTAAAAAAGGAAACTCGTTTTCCTTCTACCATCATGGAATATCTAGGCATTTCTAAAAATCCCCCACTCTTTTACGTTGTCATACATTTAGAATTAGAATCAGAAACGGAAAGATTATCAGAAACATTACTCATAGCAGAAACTTCTAACAGAGGGCAAGCATTTCCTTCATTGCAGAGAGCAGTATGTAAGTCAGTGTATGTGTAAATGTGTGTTGTTAGAAAATTTTCACTTCCCTGATTCGTAGCTGTTGGCTGTTCGCCCATGGCCCATCCTCCCTGCTCTCCGTCTCCCCTGCCTCTGCTTGATTCTGCTGGTTTTCGGGACAGTTCTGGACCCAATGGCCATCTTTCTTGCAGATTCTGCATTTTGTACAGTCTCTGAACCAGTGACCACCCGTTTTGCAGATCCAGCACCTCCATCTTCTCCTGTTCCCCCCGTGTTATTTGCTTTACCTTCAATCATTAGTGTTTCTTCTCTCTCCAAGCCTTGACATTCACAAGGGCCACTTGCAACTCTTTGTCAGACTTTGCTCTGGCTCTTTCTCTTCTTACCACGGCAAGCTTTCCTTCCGCGGCTGTTTGTTTCTCTGTTTCTGCCGCTGGCTTTGCTTCTGCCTCTCTTGCCTCTTCCAGTTGGTCTTCCACATGCAAGGCTTGTTTCAGTAGCTCAGCCAAGCGTGTGTCCTTCATGTTAGTCACAGTCCATGGCCCAAAGACCACCATGGGCTCATCCAGCCCTGAAACTTCAATCATTGGAGCTGTAACACTCACATTTTCTTCCTTCACAGTCTGTCGTGTCTTTCGCTTCTTCGTTGGTGGGTCCCTGAGCACCTCCTCCTCTTCTTCTTTGGGGGTTGCAGGAGGCTGCTGTTTCTTGCTTTCGTGTTGCTGGTTGCACTGTCGGCGCTGTTGGCTTCTTCGGCGGAGAGCAGTCAGGGTCGGGGTCAACTTTTAGGGCTTGCAGCTCAGCCACGGGATAGTGTGGATATGGTGGTGGATGTGGAGAGACAGAGAAAAAAAGGGTTAATATGGTGTAACGCAATCACTTTCTCCTTATTTTCTTTTTCCTCTTTTTTTTCTCTACTTTTTTCTTTCTACCTTTTCTTCTTTTTTCTCTACATTTTCTTTGTTTTGCTTCCCTACATGCTAATTCTTTCTGCATCGACATTCTTTCCCTTCTGCCTGCTTCCTCTAGCCTCTTACATTTCACACAAACACAACATCCCCACATCGCAGTTCTCTTCAACTCAGTCCCTTACGACCTTAAGTCTTATGACACTCAATGTTCCCTCTTCTGGAAAAAATCATAATACTTGACTAGTTTATCTATATCTAACATGCTCTTTTGGTCATCCACTTTTCTCATTTGATAGTAGACCGGTTTATCATAATTTGTAAGCTTACTCTGGGCTTTCCTCATGTTGGCTGTATCTGTCTCCGTGGATTTTCCTCTGTTCGGTGCGCACCTAATAATCTGTTGGACGTCTCCCCCAGATCCGATTTCGTCAGCCTCAAATCGGTGAGCATAAGCACTTGCTCTCTTTAATCAGTTAAGACACTTCAAACTGGCCCACACAGTTTCAATCCCCCCTCTGCCAAGACACCTCAAACTGCGTGACACTGCCTCAATCCCCCTTTGAAGATATCTTAACTATGTGACAAATTTCAAATAACAAATTTCCCCAAAAGCCAAACATTTAGAAATTTAGGGTCCTAATTCATTTTAGTTATTTTTTACTAAATCACACTTCTTAATCCCAAAATTTCAAAGAAAATCTTTTAATTCCCCTTTGCAATGATCTCAATTCCCCTTAGAAATCCCTGACACACACCACAGAGTCAGATACAGCCATCATGGGTTGTCCCCTTACCCTAATTCACCAAATCAGAGTTCATTCTTAATCCCAACATTTCAAAAGAAAAACTTTTAATTCTCCATAAAATATTAGTTTATCTCTTACCAGGGAGTCGTGTAGCCACCTGGGTTTTTTTCTGATCCCAGTGGTGTCCCCCCCGGGACCAGCCGCGGCCGACCCCCTCATCCCTGAAGCTATGTGGGGTAGGGCTGAAGACGTATGCTTCAGGTGGCCAACGTCGTCCACTTCTCGGGCCCAGCAGGGCACATCTAAGGGATCCCACTTCTTGACACCAAATTGTTGTGGCAGAAATTTGACTCGACTCACTACAAAAGAGACAAACTCATCCAACTGTCTTTTGAAAGTTTTATTTCTTGCAAGAAAGTTCAGACAGTCATACAGAAACACAAGTAGCTGTAAGACAAACAACGAAAGCTTCCCCTCACTTTTATATCTGTAACCTCCAAGGCTGTGGCCTCTGTCCTTTTACCATATTAGGCACATAACCAGGAAAAAACTCTGCCACCTGTCATGTGACAATCATAATCCTCATACACTGCAACTTATACATTTATTACATTTATTTTGGGTCTTTGACCCAAAAATAAGTCCCCAAAAGTAGCTGTTCTACGTGACTAAAAGGCTCTACACACACACACTTGTAAGTAAAGACTTGTGAAACATCAGCAGAAGCACTTCTAAGAGAAAACTCATCAGCATGTAGTACAGGCAGTTTTGAGGAGACATATAATCATCAACATATAAGGATAGTTACAATAAATTTTTAAAATTTCTACAACAGAATTCACTACGTTCGTGTTGTTTACATTATATGCACTCAGGCGCCTATTACCAACAAAACAGACATTTGAAGCAGTTTTACTCACCACATGCTGTTCTCATGACCGGGATCATTACCACTGTGACTGCTCCATCTTTCAGTTTCAAACGATCTGTAAATCCAGCACTGAACTGACCGCACGTTGATGGGCGTGCCCTTGCTCTCTCGCTCAGGTCCACATGTGCGCCCGCGCCCTTCCGGGAGAAGTGCCCGTACAAGGAATTCTGCCCTCGTTTATGTCACTCAGACCGATGCTTGAAAAAAAAAATCTGAAAGCTGAGACGATTTGGAAGAAAATTTTTGGGACATTTTTTTTTTTTACGTCATACGTCCAACTCATGTTTTGAAACTTTGGCCATGTTTAGCATGAGAATCCAACTCTTTAACAGTGTAAATCAGTCAGAATACATGAAATAGCATTATAACCACCCTTTAAAAATTTTAATTCCTTCCCATTGCTTTCCTAATTTAAATCTGACTCCCCCTGTCGCTCTGTGCACCTGGCCTGTACCACTACCCTTGCTATCTTCAGAGGGTGTGTACCCCTCCCTTCTTTCACATAATGGCATAATCCTAGTCTGTCCTCCCATGTGATGACTGACTGACTGATCAAGACCAAACAAGTATACATTTTTTTTATTCTCATGATGGGTTTGTCAGTTGAGTGTCCATGGGACTGTGTAAATGTTGTCTGAAGGGCTGAAAGAACTCTTTATGAACTGCAAAAGGAACTGGTTTGATTCAGGCTGGTTTGAATGGATTTAAGGATTCTTAAAGGTCTAAGTGCATATGGACTCTGAGATGTAAGCTACTGCTGAATTTTGAACTCAGTCAAGAATTGTTCACGTGAACTGCATATCCAGTTAATACTGAAATTTGTGATTTGCACGCCAAAAGAGTTTAAATGAACAATCTAATTTTTGAATTAATTGACTTTTTTGTTGAAAGGTTTTGTCATGCTAAATGAGCCCCTGAATTGTATTTGAATTTCTGGGATATTTTTCTTATAAATTTGTATTTGTATTTTTTATTTATTTTTTGTTGAACTGCATTTGTGAATCATTAATGTTTTTGTCCTTACTGAATGGTGTTTTGCTCAAAAATGAGTAACTTTCTATGAATTGAGTCTTTCTGTTTGTGTTAATACTTCATCCACGTATTAAGGGTTCCTACTTCTTTAAAAGTGTGAATCCTTTCAACAGACCTCAAGAGAAAAGCAGAAGAAATCAAATCAGAAATCATTGTACAGATAACCATCTGTGATCAAGTCAATTCAAGTTTTGCATATCTGTCATTTGAGCGGTCATTGTGACATTGAAAATCAGAATACTGACTGTAGATGAGTTTATTTGAGCTCATGTTCTGTTTCACATGTTTATCTGATGGTTTTGATCAAACACAAGATATTTTATACCCAAACTTCACTTCAGCTTTTCTAAGAATAAACCAGATTTCATTCTGAGACACAAACAATATTATTCTGAAGAGCTGCTGCTCACAGATTCACATTCAAGATAAGATTAGTGAAACCATAAAGAGACGTAACCACACCAGATAAACAGAGAGATTTAAAAAAACACACTTAACATCTAAAGGATATTAAACATTAATGTTAAAACATTTTAAAAATCACATTATGCCATGATGATTCAAATTTAGCAGTTAGCAGATTCACTCAGAACTTACTAAAACAAATACAAGTAAATAAGAGAAATAATGAAGAATGAAAACAGTGAATGTAAGTAAACACACAAACATTCACTCTTAATATCTGCTGCAGATGAAGTTGAGTTTGCGAGATTCAGGAAGGCTGATCCAGCGCTGATCTCCTCCAGACTGAACTGCTCCTTTTCTCTTCTCGAGGCGACAGTCTTCCGGTTCTACTCCGTTCCCTGGAGCCCAGTTCTGATAGCACACGATCTCTCCGCTCAACCAGAGCCACATGTTCATAAGGCAGTAATTGTGTAAACCCAACCACACCGCCTCAGTAGACGCCTGTTTAACCACATTCATCACACGACGCTGAATCTCTTCTGAATGAACCGAGACCAGATCCACATGATTCTGTCTGCAGTATCTCAGAGCTTCAGGCCACGTCAGATTCTCTTTGATCAGGATCAGTTTATCTGGACACAAAGCAATCCATAGAGAGAGACTGATCAAAAACAACATGCAGAACAAACACTGTGGAGGAATTTGTCATGTCAGACATGTAGTGTGAACTTTAAGATGGGGCTGTGCCGATAAACAATATCATATTGAATCGCGATAAAATAAATGTTGATAACGATGATAAGCTCCAGGCAGTTTTACTTGATATGGATTAATATAAGAGCCAATCATACAGCAGAAATATGCGACAACAGCCAATCAGCATGCAGCTTTTAACGTTCACATCAAAGAACAAAGTCAATTTCCTACGGCACATAGCAAAGCAAACTCGATACAAGGACGACAAAAATGAGTGGAAGCAGCGATGAAAGTGAAAATAACCTCGAGTTATTATACAAAAATTATGAAATTGTTGACAAAAAAAAGTAGCACATTTTCAGTTTCACATTCACAAAGTGGTTTGGTTATTTGAAAAGCGACCAGGCACAGATTAAAACAATCTGTAAAATATGTCGTCGGACGGTGAAAAACAAGTCTCATTCTGCTCTCTAGCTTCCTAAATTGTGAATCAGTATATCATGTAAATGAATGTGGCTGACTCCCTGATCAGTGCCCTGTCTACTGAACTAGACTTGCGCTGCATTCAGACAGTTGTAAGAATCTTAACCCTCTACTGCACACGTTGATGGCACATGAAAAAAAAATTTTTTTTTGGTTCATTTGGGAACATTTTATTAATAAAAAAAAGTTTGCCCCTCACACCTCTCCCAACCCCAAAATATTTTTCCGTTGCCTCGGGGAACGCTGTTAGCCTGGTAATACCAGACTCTGCTACTTCACTTTGCTTCGTAGACAGAGTCTGGAATGGCATAATAGAGAAGTGTTTTCTCTCTCGCTAGGGGGCGCTTGTCTGAAGTTTAAAATCATTGGTTACTCGTAAGCCAATCAGATACGTTTAGTTATGACGTATGTTATGCGCCTGTACAGCCGCATCGAAGCACAGACATCATGCATCGAACTCAAATCTATGATTGAACTTCCACTGTAAACCTGTTGTAAACACATGATGATGCGAGCGAAATACCGGAGTGAACATGGCTGTAAACACTCTTCTTGTTCTGGCTTCAGTTTGAAAAAGAGTTGAATGTTCTCCATAACAGAACGAATTGCATCCCGTGTCTCGTTTCCCATTTCCGCGGTCGTTTCGGTTTTCGATTTCTCTAACCTACAATGTAAAACTCGGCGCTTAGCATCTACGTCACGGCTCTCAGCCCGCCCTCTGTTCGTTGATTGGCCCGGCTGTTTCCAGACCGGTGGCAAACAGAAAGCTCTGACGCTGTATCAGACTGAGTACAGAAGCGAAATAAAATTGAGCGGAAGTAGGAAGTCTGACGTAGTCAGGCTAGAACGCTGTGCGACAATGATACATAATCATAGAGAAAATGATCAGCAAAATCAAAAATATTTGTAAAAAAATGTCAAGAAATCATTAAGTAAAAAGGGAAAAACACTTGAAAGACACTGATATACTGAATTTGATACATGCATAGGTCTGTGTCATGTAGTGTGCTATGCCATATAATGTACTTCATGTAATAAGATTTCACTCCATACGAATGTGTCAGAACAGGACGTCCTACCTTTAAATGGTGCTTAATAGTGAGTCCCACACCTTACTGGACTGTTCTTTGGTACTTTCTCGACCTTTCTAATGGGTTGTAATCATTTAAAGAAAAATTTACAAAACATAGGGCTTAAGAAAACTTTCCGTTGCCTGAGGGCAACGTTGTGCTGTATAGGGTTCCCTTTCGAAAGGGAACTCAACTCTGCGCCAAGCGCACTTTGGGGGACGTCTCATGTGACAGGTGTTCGAAATGCCTAGAATCAAACTACTCCAATCCTATTGGCCGGCGACATCCTATGACGTCGAATGACGCGAACCGTGACGTATAAAGGGAGCGCCTGAGGAAGCAGTCGAATATCTTCTCGTCTTTTCGGGACTGTTTTGTTTGTGCCTGTTAAACGATACTCTGGTAATATCTTATAGTTATGTCTGAAAAACATTTCAGGAAGTGTACTGATCCCTGTCCCAGGTTCATTACACCTGAGGACACACACGACCTGTGCGTTATGTGTCTGGGCGAAGAGCACGCGCGGGCAGTACTTGAGGGTGCTGTCTGCGTTAACTGTGAGTGTCTGCCCATTAAGACGCTCCGTTCTCGTTTGGCCCTCTTCTCGAGGGGAGAGGAGCCGGCACTGTTGCCCGGTGGTTCCGGCCCTGCTCGTGCTGAGGCAGAGTGGCGGCTAAAATCTGGCGGCTCAACTGTGCGGACATAGGGGAGATTCTTCTTTCTTCTCGATGCCCCGGTCTCGCCTTCTGAGCTTTTCGGTACCTCCGTCGAGGCGGTGGTTGAAAAGTTTAAGGAGGCGAGGGCGCGCTCCGCGGCTTTTAGATCTTGTATCCTGCTCAGATCCGGATCTGGGCCCAGACAGCCGGGAGGTCCCGGGCCGTCTCGAGCTGAGGCTCAGAGACAGGCCCAGAGGGCTAGCGTTGCCGTGTGTCACGATTTTCGAATATTCGATTAGTTGATTTAATTATAGAATATCGAATAGGTTGTGCGATTATCGTCTTAATAAAATTCCCCATTTGATGCGGTGGTGACTTATAACCAGAGGGTGGCGCACGCTGCCAATAACGCACCTAATCAGCTCACACACACACCAGACTTGTGCGGCATAGAACAGACACATTAAAATTAATTTTAACATAAGTGCCGTCATTCAGTCGGTTCACAATATGTTATTACGCGTTTAGGCAGCCTAAAATCAGTATGGCTTAAGATAGGCTTGCTGCGATAGGCGCTGTTCAGCCACAACACCGGTATCATCACTTGCCCACCGCGGCACCGCCACCCACCGTCGTTTTGATTTTATTTTTTTATAGTAGGCTGACAAAAATCATTTAGTTCAGTAAGAGCACAGACACTACAATTAAAATACATAAAGAGTCTACTCAATTCAGCGCGAGCCGAACAAGAGTCGCAGCACAAATCAGCAACTGTCAGTCAGATTCACCTCACTTCGCCCATTTCGCCTCCCTCTTGATTGACAAGACGACGATAGAAGTTTTGGTTTCAAATCAAAATGTAAGCATCCATTTAAGCGGGTTTGTCATTGTACTGCTTTGTTGTTGTGTTTTTCATTAAAAATAACAATGAAGCCAGCATTCAAGCAATCGCCACTACCGAATTGGCGCTCATTTGAAAGTGAAAGTAAAAGGCTTACGGCCACACGGGCGTTCATAATGGTGCAGAAAGCGAGCGTTTTCAGTCTGCTCCGCACCGTTATGAATGACAGTGAAAAAAAAGATTAAAAGCGTGAATGGTCTCTCTCCCTCTCTCTTTCTGTTTATGTGTGTGTACATTAGCCTATATGTGCGTGTTGCGTGTATGCGAGGGAGGGGTGCGATTTTTTAATAATATTCGAATAATTCCCAGCGATTTTCGAATATTGTTTTTGCTTGAAATGCCTATCCCTACTTAGTGAAGTGCTTTTGGGCTTGGAAAAGGACTTCTCTGATTTTCCTCTTTATCATGTGGAAGAGAAATCTACCCTCGTCCTTCGAGCCGCAGGAGGTAAGCGAAGTCTATTTTATTTCTAAATGCATGAGGAAATATGTACTTTGTTTTTCCTGTATAGCTTCCTGAGCATATAGTCAGTCATGAAGGGGATTTTTGGGTTGATAACTGAAACGCTATGTTTACGGGCTGCGCCGCTGTGTTGTTTTTAGCCTACTGAGCTAGTGTAGCCTCTTAGCTAATTTTGTGTGAATAGAAAATTAGACGTAAGAAGGCTCACTGTTGTTTCAGTTATGTCTATGTTGACCGGCTTCTTGCAGTCGCCGGAGACTGTTTTTTGGTGGCTGTTTTCCTCTTTCGAGATTTAAGACGGTAACCAATGTGGCTGGTCATTGGATTATAGTTAGCGGCTAGCTAGAGCTAGGTTTAGGTGTTTATATAGATACATCACGCAGTAAAAATTACCTAAAGTGCTCCTTTACGGTTATATTCCTAGCTCTGGCCTCCTCCTGAGGGAGTTGTTGACAATATGCCCATTTTTCCCCTCCATCTTCTAATGTAGGTGCTTTGGCTAGGATAACAGATAAGGTTATAGGCTGTTATTAGCCTTCCTGGTGCTGTTTTTTCCAGGTGGTAGGCCCTTATCTTTGAGAAGATAAGTTATGCAGTTCGCTAGGCCCCGCTCTTTAGAACTTTGTCATGCTTACAATGTCTCTGCTTGAATCCCTTGAATTTTTATTCAAGTTCAGATTACGATGCTATGATTTAGCTTTCGTTTTTAGGGTTCATTACAGATTTCAGTTCTGTTCTGCGAGACATTTATCAGTTACGGATGGCATGTACTACAAAGCGTTTTATTTGCTTTGGGTTCTAAGCCTTAGCCCTACATACATACATATATATGTGAGCTTACTTTTGTGCTGCCACAGGTTTACGCCCATTTCTGTGACAGTAGGCTGTGTTTAGCCTCTGTCTATGAATGTGGTGTTTTGTTGTTCTCCCAAGTTAGGGTGTAAGTGTTTCACTGAGTGCATCACCTGTCGGATTGCACACTCAGGGTGAGTGTAGAGAGTTTTATTCTATTTATATGATCTCTCCTAGCTCCCAGTCGATTATTACCGCAGCAGTCATTAGCTTGCTGTTTTTATTGTTGGCTCTTTGGTAAATAGCGCCTAAAAAATAGAAAAAAAATACGGGTTGTAGGCCTTCACAGGCCTCCTACGTGTCATGTTGGAGTTCAGTTTTTGTACTCCTCTCATTCAGAGAGTAAAGGGTGTTTTTACTGAGTACATCTTTGAAGTGTTTTTTTCTAGGAACGACCCTGTTTGTTTCTCGGGTCTATTCAGCTCCTGGAATTATTTCTGGCCGCCAGCTGACACCGCATGCCATAGGAAGGCTTGAGGGCCTCCTATGTGGGCATGCAGGGTTTTTCCCCCTTTTTACTTTAACTTTAACTGTTAGGTAAATGTTCTTTTGTCGCTGGCTGGCCAGGGCTTAGGTTAGCTAATGACCTCGCCGTGTAGCCGGTCTGTCTAGCATGAGCTCCGATAAACACTGCCGCCACGTGTCTGCTGAAGTTATAGGCCCGGGGGGGCCTTCTTTAGTGCGTGTTGGCGTATGTGGTACTCCTCTTGCTTAAAGAGTAAAAGGGTGCTTTTACCGAGTACACTGCTCGTTGGATTGTGTTGGATGGGCTGTTTTTGTGGGCACTCACAGCCACCTAATCACGTGGTTGGTCATGCGCTTAGCATGCTATATTTTCAGTTCTTTGGCCATATTGGCCAACCTGAATACCACCTGGTGTGATGGGGTCAGGTTGTGATGTTAGTTCTTTGTTCGAACTTTTAGCTATGTTGTAGGCCCTCTCTGGTCGGCCTCCATGGTTATGTGCCTACAGCACGGTCTGTCTGTTAGGTTGAGCTTCGTACTCCCCTTTGGATTGACTGCGTAATTGTGCTTAGCTCCCTAAGCTGGTCATTGATTGTAGACTTCTATGAAGTCTCCCGTTTAGACTGGCCCCCAGGCTGGTTTGTGCTCCCCTGCACTAGGGTTTTTCTAGCGCACAGCCTCCTCAGCGCTCTGTTAAAAGGTGAGTAGATCCTAGGACGAGTGGTTTTACTCCCCTCAATACGAGGGTTTATAGCGTTCAGCTGAGTTCCGCTCTCCAGGATGCCCATCTCTGCGTGTGGGTTTGAGTTGCTCACTGCCTTTTTGCAGTCGCTCTTATCTGCTCTCCTCCTCGAGTTCGCGCATCTGAGATTCTGTATGTCAGACAAGGTTGGCCTGACTATGTTTGGCTTTCACTGAATAAGTGTGGCTTCCTTGGTGGCGCCAGGGGTGTGTAGCGTATGCACACGTATCAGGATAATCAATAAACTTTGGAATGTTCAGAACGCTTTTAGCATGCGGGACTGGGTTGTAAAACCTCATCCGGCTCTGAGACAGATCTGCCAAAGATGAGCCACTTGACACTTTTGTGGACCTGCGAGGATAAACAGAAAGTGCAACTTCCTCGCTTTGGTGACTTCAAAAGGAGCACCCCCCCCCCAGAGACTGACCAGATCCACATTCCAACACCCCACACACACAGGGACATACAAAGACACATATAGAAACACACAATCATACATTTTTGACTGTAAAACACAACTATGCTGAAATACATGTATTTCATGTATGTATTTCATCATGTATTTTAGGGCCTATGCATGTTTCCTAGTGTTTAAATTAGTGTATTTGTGCCAGTGTGCATTTTAACGATATAATTTTGTCTGTAAACCATAACTTCTTTTCTATGCCTTTCTGACCTATCGAGTTTGATCTCGTTTTAAAGCTCCGGACTCGAGCTATTCATTGAGATATTTCACATAGCGGACAAATGCATTTTTCTATGTGTTTAATGATCCTGTGAAGAACACGCTCCATCTCGAAATCCGATCTGATGGGCATTAAGTATGCAAACTCAGCTAGGATTCCAAACAAAGGAACTTTGCCCGCCAAATAGTGCTGCGCATCTATTGGTCGCTACAATTCAGGAGGTGTGTTAGCTTGGGTTCCATGAAACAACGACACACACCTTCACCGTCTCTTCGCGCTCTCTTCTTCTTCTCCTTTGTCTCCCGACTGACTCACGAGCACCTCGTGCACGGACGCCTCAGGTGACCGCGCTTCCCAACCACGCGCGCAGTTCGGGAGGACCACTTCCTTAGACTTTCTCTCTCTTCGGCTAAGTTACTTAAGCTTAAACCTCTTTTGAAAACCCCGCCGGAGAAACCCTCTCTGAAAGGACCAACCCAGCCAGGCGCATTGAAACTGCTACACACGGACTTGAACCAATAAGCAAGTATTATCATTTATCTGAATTTGTCTAAACTGATTTCTGTGCTGGCTCTCTCTCAAAAAGGTTTAACAAAGAATTTGCCATCCTTTGATCATCTTTCTTTCCATGTCTTCTTCATTTTTCACTCTTGTGTATATATATGTGTATACCTTCTGTATATATTTTAGACGTATAATCTCAGTCATAGCTGCATATATTAAACACTTTAATTCATGCTCGATTGTTCTGTTCGTTCTTTCAACTGAAGACCAAGTCACTTTAACGTTTTTCGATCGCTTTATGCTTTAGTTATTTTCATGGCCAGAGAATAACTCTGTTTATAATATTCTGTGAGGGACTTAGTTTGCTGGACAAACGAACAGTTTCTCTAAATAATTATTAAACCAGAACTAATCATATATGTAATTGATTATAATTCGTTGTAATTGATTCACAATATATGTTTAATTCCCCGTTGGGTCGATATATGAATCATAATTTATTCATAACCTTATGAATTATTATATTCATATTTCATCCATAAATTTAGTAATAACCGCTACATTCGTTATATATTACAGGTGATTCTTTATCCCCTTAGTGACTGGCCGGGATTCCTCCGGGTGTCCTGGCCACATTCCCTTTAAGTGACCACCTCCTAAGGGACGCTGGTCTCAGATGCCTGAGCAGCCTTTGGTAGGCTTTTTACGGAAGGCCTCTTTAGGCTTAGCTTGGGAAGTTGGCCGTAGGGAATGCTGTCACTGACAGCCTTGGAGGGTTGCTACCGGCTTCTTCTGTTTGGCCGGACGTTTGTCCAGACTTTTTGGGCATGCACTCTCCTCTAGCATGGTGGAGTTGGTATATCGTTCCCCAAAGCGCGATTGGGGCAGAGTTGAGTTCCCTTTCGAAAGGGAACGTCTCAGGTTACGCATGTAACCATGGTTCCCTGAGAACAGGGAACGAGACTCTGCGCCTCCCTGCCATGCCTCGGGGTGCCTGCGGAACAGTCCCTCAAAGACGAGAAGGTATTCGACTGCTTCCTCAGGCGCTCCCTTTATACGTCACGGTTCGCGCCATTCGACGTCATAGGCTGTCGCTGGCCAATAGGATTGGAAGTAGTTTGATTCTAGGCATTTCGAACACCTGTCACGTGAGACGTTCCCCAAAGCGCGATTGGCGCAGAGTCTCGTTCCCTGTTCTCAGGGAACCATGGTTACATGCGTAACCTGAGACGTTAAGGATCAGCCTGCAATTGTGTAGACATTTCAAAATAAGAGTCCCTGTGTATTTCAGGCTTGTTTATAATTAAAAGTCACATGCTAAGTTAGTAAGTTGTCTTAATTTGTAAGGCCAAATGTGTAATCTGTTTTTGTTAATAAATTATACTTTAAATTGTAATTAATGAACCCTCAATTTTTTGTGTGGCTTCAGTCATAGTTTGGAACTTGGGATACTCTTTTAAAGCTGGCAGCATTAACAGTTTATTTAATGAAATGTATCGTTATGGATCAATATGGGAAAAAATTATCAAGATTACACTTTTGCCATATCGCCCAGCCCTATTTCAAGATATCTGGAGGTGATGGATGGATTGTATGTGTTTGTGAGGATCTGCTCACCTTCATGACACACAAATGGATATTTTTTGGTTGCAGGAGAAGTCTGACCATTGTCCCTGAGCGTTTGGTTCAGCCACTGTACAGTTTTCACCAGCTTTATTAAAATCGGGTTCGCCAGTCTTCCAGTATCTGAATGAGGAGTTACTCTGATCTGACCACCGCCATAAGTCTATGACTCTGGACAGACCGATCCAGACATTTGATCCAGATAAATAATTAGAACTAATGATGTTTGCCACCGGTTGATTCTCATTCTGGTTCCTCACACTGACCAGATCAATGTGATTCTGTCTGCAGTAACTCTGAGCGTCTCTCCAGTTCTTCGTCTGATTGACAAAGACGAGTCCAGTGTTCGCTTTAAGAACAACAAACAGATTCATAATTCAGTTTGTTCATTAATCTTATGTTGCTTTATGGTTTAGACAGATGTCATTCAAACACTTGAGCTGTTTGAGCAGCTGGTGATTTATTGAAGATTTGTTTTATTATTTTAAAGATAAAACACGTCTATACAGAAATTTTAAATAGCTGCACTCACTGTTGTTGCAGATAAAATACCAGGTATTACTGCATGGATAATCATGCCATTTTCCTTTTTTCATCACAACACACTCCTCTGTTCCTTCAGGTTGTCCAGGAGCCCAGTTCTGATAGAGCCCAGGATCACCTGAAGACCACTGCCATTTATCAACACCCGTCTTCTGCAGCCCAATCCAGACATACTGAACACCTCCATCATTCACCATTCAGTCATCTTCAGCTCGTTCATGTCGTTCATGTTGTCAACGGTGGCCAGATCTGTGTAATTCTCTCTGCAGTATCTCTGAGCTTCAGTCCAGTTCTTCATCACGTTTATAAAGTGATACTGACGCTGAACACATTCAGATACGGAGCAGAGAGCTGTGAAAGAGAGGCTTTGATTTAATGCTTTTCATAACAGAGTCAAACCTGATGAAACTATAAACCATAAATAAAACAACAAACACTCACCAATGAGAAGAAGAATCAAATATAGAGTTTGCTCCATTTCTGAGGAAGAAATGTGAGCATAGAGCATAGGTGTAATAAAAGTTAAACATAAAAGTATAACTAAAGTATACAAGCAGCATAACTCGATTCGCAATCATTAAGACCATATTAACATCTCAAAGTCTAATTGTGGTTAAAGAATGAAGTTGTTCTTACTTTAGAGGTCGTGTGTTTCTGTCCTGAGTCTGATGTTTCTGTCCGTCTTTAAACAATGTGATTATTATATCTGCTCTCATTCAGTACATCACATCATTTGTTTAGTTATTACTCATTGACAGTAACAAGGCGGAAAGAACATGGAAACAAATGGTAGGTAAAAAATAAAATGCAAATACTGACGTGGATTTATTCTGTGAAGCTATTATGAAAAAACAATATATACAGAATCTCTAACACATTCAAATTAGCACACTTCCAAAGAATTACAGCAACTATCAACAAAAAACAGAGAAAAGATGTGGATACACAAATGAGGAAGAGAAAAATTTAAAAAAAGTTTTTTGTTCCTGCATTTTTCTGCACCCCAAAACACATTTAGGATGCACTCTGTGTCTATAGTAACACAATATCACTTCATTGTGTCATGAGTGCTGTATAAAGAAAATATAATGGCCAACAAACAAAATGTGAAACATATCGACATATCTACCCTTTAATAATGGAAATGAGCAGCACAGAGCATATCTTAATTTCACTATGTACACAGTAGTGCAGGTGTGACCTAATGGTTTGAGAGTTGGACTTGTAACCCAAAAGACAGTTGACAAACGAAGCAAAAATGTATGATATGGGCAAGACAAAGAGCATTCCAGGGACAGGTGATGGTCAACAAACAGAGAATGTAATCCAGTGGACAAGGACAAGGGTAATTCAGATAACCAGGCTAAAAGTCCAGGCATGGGGCAAATATTATCCTAACAGGACGAGATGAGAAAGGCAGTCCAGGGCAGGCAGAGAACAGGCAGAACATGGGAAACCAGGCAATGATCAAAAACACAGGGCAAACAAGCAAACAAGACTAGACTACAGGGGCAGTTTTATTAATTAATAATTGCATATCCAATTAATACTGAAATTTATGATTTGCACACCAAAAAAGTTTGAATGAACCAAATCTAATTTTTGAATTAATTTACTTTTTGTTTAAAGGTTTTGTCATGCTGAATGAGCCCCTGAATTAGGACTTGTGTATTTGAATTTTTTGGATATTTTTCTTATAAATTTGTATTTTTTTGTTTTAATTTTGTTGAACTGTGCATTTATGAATCATTAATGCTTTTGTCCTTACTGAATGGTGTTTTACTCAAAAATGAATAATCGCTTCTATGAATTGAGCCTTGCTCTTTTCTTGCAAGCAGAAGAAACCAAATCAGAAATCACTGTACACATCAAATTCAAGTTTTGCATATCTGTCATTTGAGCGGTCATTGTGACATTGAAAATCAGGAAATAATCAGAGGCGAGAATACTGACTGTAGATGAGTTTATTTGAGCTCATGTTCTGTTTCACATGTTTATCTGATGGTTTTGTTCAAACACAAGATATTTTATACCCAAACTTCACTTCAGCTTTTCTAAGAATAAACCAGATTTCATTCTGAGACACAAACATATTATTCTGAAGAGCTGCTGCTCACAGATTCACATTCAACCAGTTATTGATATAGATAAGATTAGTGAAAACATAGAGAGACGAAACCACACCAGATATACAAAGAGATTTACAAAACACACTTAACATCTAAAGAATATTAAACATTAATGTTAAAACATTTTAAAAAGATCACATTATGCCATGATGATTAAAATTTATCTGTTAGCAGATTCACTCAGAACTTACTAAAACAAATACAAGTAAATAAGAGAAAAAATGAAGAATGAAAACAGTTAACCTCAACATTCACATGTTTTTTCACTCATCATTTCTGCAGATGAAGTTGAGTTTGCGAGATTCAGGAAGGCTGATCCAGCGCTGATCTCCTCCAGACTGAACTGCTCCTTTTCTCTTCTCGAGGCGACAGTCTTCCGGTTCTACTCCGTTCCCTGGAGCCCAGTTCTGATAGCACACGATCTCTCCGCTCAACCAGAGCCACATGTTCATGCTGCAGTAATTGTGTAAACCCAACCACACCGCCTCCATAGACGCCTGTTTAACCACATTCATCACACGACGCTGAATCTCTTCTGAATGAACCGAGACCAGATCCACATGATTCTGTCTGCAGTATCTCAGAGATTCAGGCCACGTCAGATTCTCTTTGATCAGGATCAGTTTATCTGGACACAAAACAAACCATAGAGAGAGACTGATCAAAAACAACATGCAGAACAAACACTGTGGAGGAATTTGTCATGTCAGACATGTAGTGTGAACTTTAAGATAGGGCTGTGCCGATAAAACGATATCATATCGAATCATATAAAATAAATGTTGATAACGATGATAAGCTCTAGGCATTTTTACTTGATATGGATTAATATAAGAGCCAATCATACAGCAGAAATATGCAGAACAAAGTCAATTTCCTATGGCACATTGCAAAGCAAACTCGACACAAGGACGACAAAAATGAGTGGAAGCAGCGACGAAAGTGAAACTAACCTCAAGTTATTATTCAAAAATGATGAAATTGTCGACAAAAAGGTAGCACAAATTCAGTTATATGGAAGTGGTTTGGTTATTTGAAAAGCGACCAGGTGCTGATTAAAACAATCTGTAAAATATTTCGTCAGATGGTGAAAAACAAGACTGGCAACACAACCAACCTATTCCATCACAGTGCTTCCCAAAACACATGCCCTGCGTCTCAATCTGCTCTCTAGCGTCCTAAATTGTGAATCAGTATATCATGTAAATGAATGTGGCCGACTCCCTGATCAGTGCCCTGTCTACTGAACTAGGGAGCTGATTGAGACGCACCCATAGACTTATGGCTGATTTATACTTCTGCGTCGGACTTGCGCCGGAGCCTCTGCACCGTAGGCTATGCGTCTGTTTTCATTTATACTTCTGCGTCGTTGTCCGCGTTGACATGTTATGCAGACCACTAGGAGGCAGTGTCCGCGGTCATGTTGAGGATCAAGGCAAAAGCCGAAGAAGAAGGAGATTGTCATGTACCTTGTCAGAGAAGCTTACAAACAGAAACGGCAGAGAAGCGGCAAATAGGTAACGACTTTTGTTGCAGTTTGACTGTATGTGTCCCCTGAAATGGAGCGTTTTTCATTCCTATGGAAGTTGAAAGTGCTTGCTCTTCTCTGAGTGGTCCACACCAGTTTTTTGACCTGAGGGAGGGATTCTAGCAGACCAATCACAACGCTTGCGGTCAGCGTAGAATTGACACATTGTTACGTCGTAGGCTACGCGTGGGACAAACAACCTACGCCGTAGCTCCGCCGTATACTCGACGCAGAAGTATAAATCAGCCTTTACGCTGCATTCACACGGGGCGCCGGCGTTAACGCTTCTCATTTTCTTTGAATGGGTGACATCATGCGTTGCCGAACTGAATTATGGGTTCCGTCGCTTCGCTTCACTTACGTTGCAAGCAGCAGAAGTTGAAGATTTCTCAACTTTTCAAGTGCGAATGCAGGCTTCATCCAATCAGATCGCTCTATGCAAATACCCTAGAGCAGCCGCTAGCCAATTGCGTTCGTGCAACACTGGAAAGTAATGTGATTAGCTGTTATCACTATAACGATCGCGTCAATAGGGCTGTCGCAGTTTAGGAATTTCCCTTGCGGTATATTTGAGTGGCTCAATAGCGCGATATGCGGTTTTACTGCCTTAAGTATGAATGTGTGTGTGTGTATATATATATATATATATATATATATATATATTAGTGGTGGGCCGTTAACGGCGTTAACGTGCTGCGTTAACGCGAGACTCTTATCGGGCGATAAAAAAAATATCGCCGTTAATCTATTCTCAAAGTTGGGTTGGGAGCTGGGTCTATTCTACGCAAGCTATGATGACTTTCACCTTGATATTTTAGCGCGGATGTATACCTAGCCGAACTGACCCTTCGCAAAGACCCGCCCCCCTTAGTTACTGTTGCTTTGTCCGACAAGCTGTGGCGCTGTCACGCCCGTCACGTCACACAGTGATAAATGCATCACGGAGCAAAGAGGACACTGACAAGACAAAGCAGGTAACTTATGATATTTAACAAAGTCCCAGCTTTAAAACTGTGTAGTTTTTTAAGAAATTCAAACAATAAAACCCGTTGTCTTTAATGTGTCGTGACCATGGTCATGACAGATGCTGTAGCGCCTCAGCTCAAGAGGCTCGTAAACCGATCATCTCTTACTACGAGTCCATTTATAGCATCAAATAAACATGAATGAACATGAGAATCAATGTTGTTTCAAACGCGGAAAGATATCAATATACAACATTTTTCAAGTTTAACTCCACCGAGGTTAATCTTCTAACTCCTGACTGCTTTGTCGGACAAAATGGCGGATTACTTTTAGTCATTTGCTTTTAGTCAATTCGCCTACTTATACTATGCCCTAAAAGTATATACTCTTTCTGTGAACAAAAAGTACTTACTTTTGAGTGTGTAGCAAAAGAGTAGACAAGCTTTAGGACATACTATCATGTCATACAATTGCGTCTTTGTTCTCTGTCGCATCCAGTCACCGTAAACTGGCCTGTCAATCATCTTACATCCTCCACATTTCATTAGTTAATTTCCTACCGTATCGGAGAGAAATGCAGCACGTTGATCTGCAGTCACGAGTCTTTCATGTGGAGAACTCTCATATTAATGCATAATGATGCATTTAAAAGTTAATGGCCAATCAGATCTTTATAAAAGTCCACATTGGTATTTGCAGATGAAAAATAACACATATAACATTAAATAAATATTTTCTATCAGTTTGAACTGATTATTAGTCACTCAAACAACCTCTCAGCGTCGATCGTGCATATTCGCCATGTTTTGTAGTTTTTAACACTTTTACTCGTGTTTGTAGTTCTGAACTGAATCCTCATCCAAAGAGCAATGGGTTGTGGGCATATTAGCCTCTATAGTGTGCACGGATCCCACACTTCGAAAATCTACCGGAAATAGTAGACCATCCGGGGACTTTTGGCATACTCTTTTCAACATACTATGCTTTGGCACACACTTATTTTAATCTCACATACTATTTAGGATGGATAGTATGGACATTGGGACGCAGGGACAATTTGGGTATCTCACATATTCTAAATGTCTTCGGCAGAATTCAAATGAGCCATTTTAATCTAGATTAATCTAGATTAATTCCAAAATTAATCTAGATTAATCTAGATTTAAAAAATTAATCTATGCCCACCTCTAATATATATATATATATATATAAAAAACAAACACACACATGGACATATTCAATAACTAAACTAAATAGAGCGTTGAAATAGGAATGAAGTAACAGAAGAGAATGTCAAAATAAGGGTCTACATAACATAAACCTGACAGTAAGATCGTAGGGCTATTGTTATATGTATAATAGTTAGTTCCAATCCTCGAATCTGACTAAACAAGACTTTCTGCTAATATTTCACGAGTATAAGCAGAACTACTCATCTCTGTGCGTTCCAGAAGGGCTGTCAGTCAGTTCAGTTACATTGTTCCGCCACAAGGTGGCGGCAAGGGACTGTCTTTGAGTCTTTAAACCCTTCATTCAACTGCACGTTCAAAAACACTGATTCATTTAAAGAGCGATTTAATGAAACAAGCTGTTGAAATCATTTTAACTTTGAGCATCACTTTATAAGGTTCAGCTGACCAGTAATGCGTCGATGCTAAGGCAGAGATTTCACTATCCTTGGAGATGACGAATATATGGCTGCGTCCGAAAACTGTAAAATGCTGCCTTCTGAGGACACATTTCAAGATAGGAAGGCATCAAGGCACGTCCGAATCCAATGTTAGCTTCACTTCTTGTCTCATGAGATACCTTCCTCAGATCGATTTTTGAAGGAAGCATGGATGTATCCTTCACTGCCTTTGATATCCCACAATCCCGTGCTTTCCATTCTGTGACAGTTGAGCTAGAAAAACAAAGATGGCATCCGAAAGTTGCATTTGCTGCTCAGTTTGTGTATAAATTTATGATTTTGACCAACATATTTCAATTTTGATATCATTTCTATCGAGAAATTACTACTGTAGTAATTAAATATTTGTTTAGTTCTCACCAAAGCTTGCGCTATATTGCTGTAGATCATTAAACTGTTACGCTGCCTCAGAAGTCTGTCCGAAATCAATTTCGTGAGGTAGGCTACCTTCAAGGCCAGAACACACCAAGCTGACACCGACGAACTAGTGGCGGCGAAAGCAGACTGCAGGGTTGGCTCACGTCGGCAGCGTCTGTGTCCAAAGTTGCCCTGACACACCAAACCAACGCTATACAGCCAACGGCCAAGTAGCACGTCAGTTTTGCCCCTGCGTGAGATGAAATGCCTTTCCGAACCAGCAGGCGGCAGTAGCTGAACAGCCAATCAGAATGATCAGATGGCCCGACGGACCGACGAGCTCCAACGCTGATTCAACATTTCAAATCGAATCGGCTGAAAAAAAGCCAACAAGGACCAACTTCAGCCGACGGTGCGGAACACACTGAGAAAACTTAGTCGTCCGATGAAGAAAAACTGCCAGACGGCCGACCGTCGGCTTGGTGTGTTCCTGCCTTCATGCACAAACGCTGCCGTACAAGTCATTCTCTTATAAGACAGCGAAGCAGCAAGACAGGTTTTTGAACACAGCCTATGTCTCGGTCTGAAGGACAGACGCAGGTAATCGCACACGCTCAGTCGATCTCTCTCACATTCACTGTCTGTTTAGGCTTGTTTAGTGCAAATCTACAGAGCCTCTGTACAAATTACCATGGTACACATTATGCTATAATTATTAACTTATTTAATATTTAGTAGACATGCATGAAGTGTAAAACGAGAAGTACATAACCTTTCAAAAAATAGAAAACATGCAAATATTGCGATTGCTGCGGTTTTTGCTGTCCTCTGCGGCTGGCTCGTCAATAGCGTGGTATTATGATATTGCGGTTATCGTGACAGCCCTACGCGTCAACACTAGCTTCAGACACGCCCTCTGTCAAGTGTTGACGCTGACGCCCCGTGTGAATGCAGCGCCGCCCAAGTATTTTTGGAGACACATTTATGCTTCTATTATATTTATCCTCTCATACTTTTGTATCCATCCAAGATAATGAAACCATCCACGATCAGTTAACTAGTGGAAAATCTCCCCTCGTACCTGCTCGTTATGTGTGCATCAGAACTGTTTACTCCCGCTAACATTCCCACATATGCTGCAGAGATGTGGTGGACATTTCAGAAAGAGCGCTGCATGTTGCGCGTTCTACAGGCTCACACAACAGCGCTTCAGACTGCTTCAAAATGATTCTCAATCAATGAAAAGCGCAGATTAATGCCAAGCGATTGCTAATGAACTCAAGTTGATGAATTATTACAATGTCACTTTATGGCCTTTATATAAAATGTTTTAGACGGTTGTAAGAATCTTAACCCTCTACTGCACACATGTTGATTGCACATGAAAAAAAATCCACATTGGTATTTGCAGATGAAAAATAACACATATAACATTAAATAAATATTTTCTATCAGTTTGAACTGATTATTAGTCACTCAAACAACCTCTCAGCGTCGATCGTGCATATTCGCCATGTTTTGTAGTTTTTAACACTTTTTACTCCCCTCCCCCAACCCCAAAATATTTTTCCAATGGTAAGAATCATAGAGAAAATTATCAGCAAAATCAAAAATATTTGTAAAAAAATTCAAGAAATCATTAAGTAAAAGGGAAAACACTTGAAAGACATTGATATACTGAATTTGATACATGCATAGGTCTGTATCATGTAGTGTGTCATGTCAAATAATGTACTTCATGTAATGAGATTTCACTCCGTACGAAACTTCAAAAAGCACTTCTTCTCTGCTGTGAAATAGTGGTTTATGTTACAATTTTTGCACATCACTTTGGGTGTTTCTGCACACCCAGGAACCTTGCATCTTCTCTTTTTATAATACATTGTTGCCAGTGTGAGGTATTGTCCAAAACATCCTCAAAAAGTACAATCGCACAACATTGCCCTGAGGCAACGAAATGAAAAACTGAATTTCTGAACATGCAAAATAAAAAAAACTTAATAAAACCTGACAAAAGGCTTCTCTACACCTTCATACACACACATATATTATTAAGGACAGTTCATGTCATTTTAAATAAGATTACTAAAGCAAATAATCTTGCCTTCTTCTCATGCCTGTCACGGATCCCTTGTCTCCCAGACTCCAAATCCCATGATCCTCTTGTCTCCTCACCTGCACTCACTTCCCTCGTCAGCTCCTTAGCATCACGGATCACCTGCACCTGTTCCTGATTGTCATCACTCCCTATATAATGGACTCACTCCCTTCACTCCTTGTCTGTCCTAAATGTTATATTCTATGTGTTGGTTGTTTGTATTGCTCCTGCGTTCATTAAAGACCCATTCATTGTGGATTTCCGTTTATGTCTCGTCTCTACAACCAGCAACCGTAACAATGCCATGTGCTCCTGTGACCATGTGTCAGAACAGGACGTGTCCCACCTTTAAATGGTGCTTGATATTGACTCCAACACCTTACTGAACTGTTCTTTGGTACTTTCTCAACCTTTCTAATTGGTTGTAATCATTTAAAGAAAAATTTACTAAACATAGGGCTTAAGAAAACTTAACTTTGCCTGAGGGCAACGCTGTGCTGTAGAGGGTTAAGGATCAGCCTGCAATTGTGTAGACATTTCAAAATAAGTCCCAGTGTATTTTGGGCTTGTTTATAATTAAAAGTCACATGCTAAGTTGACTAATTTTTAAGGCCAAATATGTAATTGTTTTTGTTAATAAACTATACTTTAAATTGTAATTAATGAACCCTCAAATTTTGTGGCTTCAGTCATAGTTGGGAACTTGGGATACTCTTTTAAAGCTGGCAGCATTAACAGTTTATTTATCGAAACATATCGTTATTGATCAATATGGGAAAAAAATTATCGAGATTACATTTGCCATATCACCCAGCCCTACTTAAGATATCTGCAGTGATGGATGGATTGTATGTGTTTTGAGGATCTGCTCACCTTCATGACACACAAAGGATATTTTTGGTTGCAGGAGAAGTCTGACCATTGTCCCTGAGCGTTTGGTTCAACCACTGTACAGTTTTCACCATATATATTCAAATCAGATTCACCAGTATTCCAGTATCTGAATGAGGAGTTACTCTGATCTGACCACCGCCATGGGTCCTGACTCTGACCGACGATCCATCCAGATCCATCAATATGTTATCACTAATGAGTTTGCCACTGTTGTTTGATTCATGGTACCCAGATCAATGTGATCTTCTGCAGTACTCTGACGTCTCTCCAATTCTTCGTCTGATTGATAAGACGAGTCCTGTGTCACTTTAAGAAGAACAGATTCATGAAACAATTTGTTCATTAATCTAATGCTGCTTTATGGTTTGGACAGATGTCATTCAAACACTTGAGCTGTTTGAGCAGCTGGTGATTTATTGAAGATCTGTTTAATTATTTTAAAGATAAAATGCGTCTATACAGAAATTTTAAATAGCTGCACTCACTGTTGTTGCAGATGAAACACTGTTCATTAATGCATGGGATATCTCCCCATTGTCCATTTATCATCACAGCACACTCATCTCTGCCTTCAGGTTGTGTAGGATCCCAGTTCTGATAGAGCACAGGATCACCTGAAGACCACTGCCATTTATCAACACCCGTCTTCTGCAGCCCAATCCAGACATACTGAACACCTCCAACATTCACAGTCTTCTTCAGCTCGTTCATGTCGTTCATGTTGTCAACGGTGGCCAGATCTGTGTAATTCTCTCTGCAGTATCTCTGAGCTTCAGTCCAGTTCTTGTTCACGTTTATAAGTAATACTGACGCTGAACACATTCAGATACGGAGCAGAGAGCTGTGAAAGAGAGGCTTTGATTTAATGCTTTTCATAACAGAGTCAAACCTGATGAAACTATAAACCATAAATAAAACAACAAACACACTCACCAATGAGAAGAAGAATCAAATATAGAGTTTGGTCCATTTCTGAAGAAGAAATGTGAGAATAGAGTGTAGATGTAATAAAAGTTAAACACAAAAGTATGAAATAAATATACTAATTTAGCAGCATAACTCGATTCACAATCATTAAGACCATATTAACATCTCAAAGTCTAATTGTGGTTAAAGAATGAAGTTGTTCTTACTTTAGAGGTCGTGTGTTTCTGTCCTGAGTCTGATGTTTCTGTCCGTCTTTAAACAAAGTGATTATTATATCTGCTCTCATTCAGGACATCACATCATTTGTTTATTTCACTCTTTAAAAAACACACAACAAGGAAAAACCTTTTTCATTTCTCTTCCTCATTTGTGTGTCCACGTCATTTCTTTCTTTTTTTGTTGATAGTTGCTGGAAGTGTGTTAATTTAAATGTGCTAGAGATTCTGTACATATACTGTATTTCCATGGAAGCTTCACAAAAAAAATCCACCTCAGCATTTGCATTTTATTTTTACTCATTTGTTTCCCCGACAGTGCCGTTTCTAGGCATAGGCAAACTAGGCGGTCGCCTAGGGTGCAAACATCTGGGGGCGCCAGTGAGAGCTCCCGCCCCACCAAGATTTTTTATTTATATTTTATTAGTACTATTATTAGTAGTAGTATGATTATTTCGTACTTTTGCTATTTCAAGGCATTATGATTACTTGCGATCATCTGAGTGTCAAGTCTCCTGGTGATAGTGGCTGCTGATGTTTTGAAGAGAATAGAGAAATGAGATGTAGAAGGCGGCAGGAAATGTCGTCATCCGTGCTTATCAAGTGTTTTAGTTTCATCATCATGTAAAGGTCAAAGCCATCAGGGGCTTAGTATCATAAAAATAAAAAAAAGAGAGAAAAAGAAAGTGAAATATAAAGGTAGTTTGCTAATTGGTTAATTGTTCTGTTCTACTTCAAGTCGCTCCATCATCACGAGCAAAACATGACCCAGCATATAGCATGGGACGGATTTACCACACGTCATGTTAATTTCAGCTGGAATATTATAGCATAATAAAGTTGAATAAAAAATCATTATCAGAGATTGCTGTTTAGTGTAAATTAAGCAAGTGAACCTGCCAAACGAACATAGTTTGAAACAGAAAACAGAAAAATAAAAAAATAAAAATGAGTTTTACATGAATTCAGTGCATATTGAGAAATAACTTAAAAACATCAAATAATGCATTTATGTATGCTGTAATAGTGCAGTTGAAGTCACAGAGTAATTTTGGTGTGTACAAGAATCTGTTTGTTTATGCTGGAGAGTTTTATATTATGGTACAAACAAATAATAACATATGCTTAAATATGCCAAGGTCAATTTGATTTAAGTCCTTGTAGTTTTTTACCAATTACTTCCTTTGAACATGGATGTGCATAGTAGTTTTATTGAAAAGTGAGGACTGTGTATTATTACATAGTAATACTTATAGCTGATAATGTAACATATTGTTTTGTTAAAGTAATTTTGTTTTGTTTTTTTGCACTTAAATTATTTGCCTCTTTTTCTGCTGAGGTTTAATACATAGTATATGTTTAGATAATGGTTTATGTGTATGCAAGTTTAAAGAGATGCGCAAAAAGCACACCCAGGTTCCTAGCTGATGACGAAGACTTAACAGAGCAGCCATCAGGTTAGACAGTATTCTAGGTTATTATGTGAAGAAGTTTTTGGTCCAAAAATTAGAATCTCTGTTTTTTCTGAATTTAGTAGTAGGAAATTTCTGGTCATCCAGTTTTTTATATCAGCTATACATTCTGTTAATTTAGCGAATTGGTAAGTTTCGTCAGGGTGTGAAGAAATATAGAGCTGAGTATCATCAGCGTAACAGTGAAAACTAACGCCATGCTTCCTAATGATATCTCCCAAGGGTAGCATGTACAGAGTGAAAAGCAACGGTCCTAGTACTGAGCCTTGCGGTACTCCATATTGAACTTGAGAGCTCAGAAAACTCCTCCACATGCCTCTCCAACGGACAACCCCTCTGCCTTAAGCCCCACAGGAGGTCCTCAGCCATGTAGGTGTTGTTGTGGTCGAATGTTCTGTTACACAGCATGGTTGTGGGAAACACACATGCAGACGATGGAGCTCCAATCAAAAGGACTTTAATGTACAAACGCACAAGATCAACATACATGGCACAACAAAGACATGAAATAATGACAACAATCGACAAAGACTGAGGGAAAACAGGGAATATATACAGGTCAGACAAAGGGGCAAACAAGGCTAATTAACAAGGGACAATTGGGACTAATAAACTCAAATCAGGGAAACTAAGGGAACAAACTAGTGGCTGGAAAACTGAACAAAAGAACGTGACACGGGAAAATAAACACAGAACACTATGCTATAGAAGTATGTACTCTTTTTGTGAAGAAAATGTACATACTTCTGAGTGTGTAGCAGAATAGTAAGCAAGCTTTGGGACATACTGCTACTTCGTCTGATTGTTTAACAGACATTCTGTCACTTAGTCATGTGTGGCCTGTTACCGTTTAAACTGGCCTGTCAATCATCTTGTCACAATTAAAATCCACATTTAACTGAATTTACTACCATATCAGAGAAAAGTGTAGAAGCAGCAGAGTCAGTCGAGTGTTGATAGTTTTATGTTGGTCTCAGCATTGAAGGAAAGTGAACAGAGGGTCTTTTGTCCTCTGTTGAAGCTGTATCCTATGTCTTATGGTTTTCTTTATGTACCGGAACCATTTCCATATAAGGAACAAGGCTCTGCTAGGATTGAATGGGAGACAGGGAATGGTCCCTGCTTTTTGTATTACAAATATAGGAGAATCTCTTTGGGATCCCAAGAAGCTGCCTGGATAACTGACCGGGAGATGACCATATTTAGACTTGTTTTTTTCCACCGTGTTTGTAGATTTTTAACACTTTTTACTCGTGTTTGTACTTCTAATCTAATCCTCCGTAACGTATGGGTTGTGGGCAATATCAACCATTAGATTGTGCATGGATCCACACTTCAGAACTAGTAGACCAGATCCAGATATCTTTGGAATACTCATTTCAACACACTACAATTTGGCACACACTAATGGACCCTTCGCTAAGCCCCGCCCTCCTTAGTTACCGTTGCTATGCCTGTCAAGCTTCCGCGCCTGGCAAGTCATTTACAGTATGTATGCACTACAGTATGTAGTCAGACACTACAGAAATCTCATATCGGAGCGGATTTGAGTGAACATTGTTTTACTGGTGAGCGGTACATCAGAGAAACCACTAAAGTTTGCTTGCCCTCATGTTTTTTCCTGATAATTCAGGTATATATGTTCATAAAAAGTGAAAATGTGATATGACAGTGATAATTTGTGTCAAGTAAAACAATTACTGTGACGAGCAGGGTGGGCGAGAGCCGTGAGGGAACGGCGCGAGGCCGGTGACGCGAGTGATAATGAGCATCACCTGCGAGGCGCTGGCCTCGAGTCTCTCATGGAGGAGCTCCGGAGGCATAAAAGGAGGAGCGATGACAGTGAAGGACGAGAGAGGACCAGGCTGGCTTTATTTTAGGTTTATTATTTTGTGTGGCCGGCAGACTCCGCGAGGTCTGCCGGCATTACTTCGTTTTGTATTTGTTTATTTTGAATTAAAGTTTGGTTGAATGTTCGCCGGTTCCCGCCTCCTTCTTCCCGTATATACGAACTGTGTTACAATTACAATTTGAATGATACTAAGATAACATGCGTGACGATAACAAATGAGTTTTATTGTTTAATTTTCAATGGTTATATAAAAGAAGTGTTCACAGAGAAATGAAAAATGTCTGACTGAAGAAACTTTAATGTGTGACATACTGATGATTATAAAGTAGTTAAAATGATGAAAGTGTTATTGTATAGAGTGATATTCAACAAAACAGAAACAAGTAAAATTTTACTGTTAAAATTGGTATAAAACTGTATTTTTGGTGAAACATGATTTGTAATTACCTGTGATTTCAACCACCGTCTTCCCTTTCTCCTCAGAGGAAATGCCCTGCTAAATACCTGCCAACCTCTTTCTGATTTAGAAAATTATTTTAGACTTAAATGTCATGGAAAGCAGAGGACACAGAAGCGAATGGGCAGTTCTGCTACAGTTTATTTATAGCCACAGAGTCAAAACACAGGCAGACTGCCGAGCACCAGCTTCTTGGGTGCTCGCTGCTGGTAAACCGTTCAGAGAAAACAAAAGAGCCATGTGATGCTTTGGGCAATGTTCTGCTGGGAAACCTTGGGTCCTGCCATCCATGTGAATGATACTTTGGCACGTACCACCTACCTAAGCACTGTTCAGACCATGTACACCCTTTCAGGAAACGTATTTCCTGTGGCTGTGCCCTCTTTCAGCAGGATATGCTCCTGCACAAAGCAAAATGGTTCAGGAATGGTTTGAAGAACACAACATGAGTTTGAAGTGTTGACTTGACCTCCAAATTCCCCCAGACTCAATTCAGTCGAGCATCTGTGGGATATGCTGAACAAACAAGTCTGATCCATGAGGCTACCCTCACACCTTACAGGCTTAAAGGACTGCTGGACATCTTGGTCCAGATACCACAGCACCCTTCAGGGGTCTAGAGGATTCCATGCCTCGATGGGTCAGGGCTGTTTTGCAGCAAAAGGGGGAGCTTTATTCATAAAGCTATAGTTAGTGAGTTGGAGCTCACTACAGATTACTTATGGCTTAGTAAAGCCGAGTTCAACTGCACGATTTTAGCCCGATTTTGCTCGCCGACAGTTTTGAGAAATCGCTGACAAATGCCCGAAATCACAGGCAAATCTGTGCTCGTTCATGCAAGTGACAATCACGCATTGTAATTATCAAATACGCGATCTGAAAATCGCCGAAGATTCGCCGACCCTGTGAGATATTTGGCATGCTAAATATCTGAACCTGTCGGCGATTCAAAATCCTGCTGTTTGAAAGTGTTCTGACTCAAAACTACATCGGCATGACCGACAGCCAATGAAGAGCGAGATACAGAGCATCGGTGAGTCAGGGAGGATTATAGACCACAATATCAGCAAGCTGGCTTTGTACTGTCACAGACACTCAGGCTCCACCTCCGTCATACCCACGCACCCATCTCCGGAATTCTATCACGCCACTCACATCATCACCACTTAATCACCCACTATTTACCACACTCACCACACACCATTTGTCCGTCTCGTTTGTAGTACAACTCATGTTGTGGAACCTCAATGGACTCAACCTGCTACTTACCTGCTACCAGCGATCCCTATCCTCCGTTGTCTCCAGTTCCCTCCTGTTTTCCTTTCCGTGTGTGTGAGTGTTCCTCGTCAGCCATCCTCCATCTCCGTCGACTTCTACCTCCATCTGCATCACAAGGCCAGTATCAACTCTATCTCTCTTGAATCCCATCTTCCATTTCTCACGCTGCTATTGCTGTTTCTTCTCAAATAAACCACCATACTTGCTTTACGCTCTGTGCCTCCGTGCCATCTGATCATACACTAAACATAAAATAAATTCTTAACAGAACCAAAGAACCAACATTTGCTTGAACCATCGCACAGCAGCCCATTGAAAAGTAATTATTTACCTCCATACTCTTGTTGCAGAACCCAACAATCCACAGTCTCCCCAAACCATTTCCTCCTCCTTCTTCTTCTTTTTCTTGTGTTCGCTGAAATCAGCGCACAGGCATTTGTATGCCACTTCTTGCGGTCGAACATTTTTAATAATATAATACTAACTCTCAGTTTTGCACGCGTGATATTTCGTTGTTTCCTTGTCACATCTCGCTATGTGTTTGTTGGAAACGTAGTTTGCGTGCCAAACAGAGTTGTCGGCGATTCAGTGAAACCTTCTGTCGCCGATCCACATGCCGTTTTGAATCCACCGCATGACCCTTAATGCTGGCCAGATAGTCATGCATTGTGAATAGAACATTGCCCCCTACTTTGAAAATCTTGCAGTCTGAACTCTCAGCTTAATAGTGTGCTTCACCTTTCAGGTGTTCCAGAACACAGATTCAGGAGAACGGTGAGTCCAATGATAACGTTTATTATCCAAGAGGGTGAAATGAAAATCAAATCACACAACCAGAGAGGATGAGTATAGAAACATCCAGACAGGTAGTCAAGTCAAATCATCTTCATTTATATAGAGCTTTTCACAATGCGGATTGCTTCAAAGCAGCTTCACAGAGATTGTAGAAAATATTATCAAGCTAAAGTTGATTTTTGACTGAATCACTTTTGTTGTAAAATTGATCAATTATTAACTTAGGAGCTGCTTAAATGACACCTTTCCTACAGAAAACTGAAGACCTGTTAATGCATTCTTGCTATTCATTTATGTGTTTAATCTGTAGGTTTGTGCATTTGAATGTGTATGTGTGCAGACGCTTGGTCTTTTTTATAAAGTGATTTAGCTAATGTCACAGAGGCGAACTCCGTGACTCCCTCCTCTGGCCATCGGAGGGAGCCCTCACCTGAGTACTAACATTTACACACTACATTTCCCATAATCCTCTACCTTGGACTAATTACCCGCCAGCTGCAACTCATCTACTGGACTATAAGGACTCATGTCACGCCCTCAAAACGCGAATCTTGTATTTCCGTGGTGTACAATTCTGAGCGTTCTCTATCCATCTGACTGATTCCTGTTGTTGATCCTGCTGTTTACCGTTTACGAACCTTTGCTGCCCGTCTCTGACCTGTGCATTGTCTCTTGTTCTGTGAGTGTTATCTGCCAGCCCTGACCTTTGCCTGTAACTGTTTACGATTCTGCCTGTCCCGTGTTATACCTGTCTGCTCCTGATTTACCCTGCCTGTACAACCACGGCATTGTCTATAAAGCACGCAAATGGATCCCTGCCTGAATGACGATTCATTACAGAAGACTTTGCCAACACAGATCCAGCTGCTTTCTCTCACCTGTGTGCATCCATGTCAGCTCAAGCCAGTCAACTCGCTGCCCATCAGCATCAGCTCAAACGTATCACTTCGCTCACGGAGGAACTGGTGAAAGTGCTCCAGGGGCTTCAAACATCAGAGCTACCAACGCCACCCACGCTGGCGGCCGCCGCCATTACCCACGCGGTGGAGACGCTGTCATCGAATCACCCGCTTATCTCTGCCTGAAAAGTTCGACAGAGATCCCTCAAAATGTAAGGCTTTATGCTGCAATCTCCTATACATCAATCAGCAACCGCTCTGTTCACCACCGAGGCTGGTAGATCGCTTTTGTTATGTTCATTGTTTACTGGCAAAGCACTTGAATGGATTACTGCTGTGTGGCATGATGACGGAACTGCTTTTCCCTCCTATGAGTACTTTGTGCAAAGATTCAAGGAGGTTTTCAATCACCCCAGCAATGGCAAAGGCGCTGGCGATCGGCTGATGGAGTTGAGACAGGGACGCAAGACCGCAGCTGAATATGCTTTGGCGGAATGTACTCTGGCAGCGCAAACCAACTGGCTGAGTGACACATTAAGACATGTTTTCGGAGAGGATTAACTCATGAATTGCAAGCTGAACCTCGCATGTAAACGATGAAGGCAGAAATCTAGGACCATTTATCGAACTCTCCATTCAAATGACAATCTCCTCCGCTCCGCAAAGCTGCCACTCCCTCTGCGACTCGTTTAACTCACCCCATTGAGTCTGACCATTCTGAAGCCATGCAATGAACTCCTATCACCTGTCTGAATCGGAGAGAAGCCGCAGGATGACCCATTGCCTGTGCTTATTCTGTGGTAATCCAGACACGTACGGAATTACTGCCCAGTCCTATCTCGTCCTGAAAACCCTCGCTCAGTGAGTGATGAACATCCTCTTTACCTTCTGACACGTGTGTCCCTGTACCTATCACTTTGCAACTAACCATCTCATGCAGCAGCACCCAGCTTTGCTGGATTCAGGCGCGCGGGGAACTTTATGTCCACATTTGTCCAGCAAATCATACCCCATAATCTCATGCTCTTCTTCTCTCAATTGGAACAATAGACGGTCGCCCGCGGGGTTCTGGGAAATGTGACATCCAATCACCAAACACTCACCATGCAAATTGGACTGTTTCACACCACATTTCAAGTCCACATCTTACCCACATCTACGTCATCTTTCATCCTAGGCGCCTCTGCTCGAAACCACAACCTCAGATCTGTTGGAGAGAAGGTCAGATACTCAGTGGAATGACTCAATGTCAGTCCTAAATGCCTTTGTCACGCTCACATTTACCTGTCAGAACTGTTCAGCCAGCCATCCCAAGGTAACTGCTACCAACCAACCTCCAATACCCTACCGAATTGCAGATCTTGCTGTATCTTTCAGCAGGCGTGCTTCACACTACTCCACCCGATCATAGTGACGGTTCGATTGTATCTACCACTGGACTACACACCCAAGGCCGCATCGTCCACTAATCTCAACCAATCCAAGCCATGAAGAAGTACTTGAAGAGGACTCGATCAAGGATTCATTCTCCTCGACCTCACTGCCTCCTCTGGTTTTTCTTCGTGGGTGAAGAGACGAATCTTCGGCCCTGTATCGATTATCGTCGGGTTAAATGAGC
The DNA here is from genome assembly GCA_028476615.1 of Culter alburnus. Lineage (NCBI taxonomy): Eukaryota > Metazoa > Chordata > Actinopteri > Cypriniformes > Xenocyprididae > Culter > Culter alburnus. Next base: position 195,098 of record JAOTNS010000826.1, read on the forward strand.
TAACTTTTAACTTCGTCTACCCCCTAGTCTTCGTGGTTTCCTGCTGCCCTGGCGCACTTCGCACATGCCAGTATTTCACCAAACTAGACCTTCGCAGTGCATTCTCTACAGCCAATGGCCCTATGATATCTGTATGCCCTTCAGGCCTAGTCTAGTCCGTCCATTTTCCAAGCTTCATTACAGATGTATTCCGAGACATGCTCACCGGTCGTATCGTCTACATTGAAGATCTCCGATCAATTCAACCACTACGCAAAGGCAGAAAAATGCTATTCATCAGACTTCGTATCTTCCTGGGTTACGTATCGCTCCAGGGGTAGCCATGTCGAGAGAAAGTTCAACCGTTCTGAACTGGCGCACAACCAAGACACTCAAAGGTTGCCACCTTTCTGGTTCTCAACTTCTATCACCGTTCATCGAAGCTTCAGCTCATCGGCCTGCCCCCTCCAAAGTATGTAAGATGTAAAACGAATCTCATTGTCTTTTTCTGCCACCCTAGGCTTTCCAAGACTTAAAGATGGTTTCACGCCGCTAGCGCGATCGTCCATCTCCTGATCCCTCAGACCTTCGTAGTGGAAGTCGCGCCCACTCCAGCCGGCATTGGACTGTTTCTCTCTCCCAAGCCAGGTAACCCCTAACTAATCCTTGTGCATTCCTATGTCCAAAACTCAACGCAGCAGAATGCAACTATGACGTCGAGACAGAGAACTGTTGCACTGAAGCCGCATTGCAGAATGTCGGCATGGTTGGAGGAGCCACACATCCGTTCTCGTATTTACTGATCCCAAGAACCTCGAATACCTCCGAACCGCTAAGTATTGAACCCTCGCAAAGCTGCTGGTCCCTCTTCTTCTTCCCTCCTTACGCTTCACTGTCACATACACCAGGTCTAAGATTGTCAGGCTGATGCCCTCTCTCGACAGTATGCAGGTGAGCTCATACATCAATACCCAGAAACTGTCCTTACCTGAATCTCTCATTGTTGCCTCCCATACGTGGGGGGGGGGGGATATTATGACTGAGCTCGAGGAAGCCACGCCCTGATAACATACCTTCTGAATGCCCACCTAACCGTGTCTACGGACCTGAAGATTATCGACCCGCGTCCTTGGAGCTGGGCACAGTCTACCGCATCTGGCCACCCTGAATCACGCCACAGTCAATCTCTGCAGACCCGTTTCTCTGGTGGCCACCCTAGTCAAGGAGACTACCCTGTTCATTCTCGCTCACCACCTGCAATGTCACTAAACCTCACATCATGCCTCTCGTCTGCTCCAGCCTTACCTCTACCTCAACGTCCATGTCCCCCCATAGCCATGACTTCATCACGGCCTCCCGCCACATACACCAACACCGCCATACTTGCTGTCATTGTTCGTTTCTCGTCTCCAAGGCCTGCGACTCATACTCTACCCAATCCCCACTGCCATGCAAACAGCCGAATCGCTCCTGCAACGGGGGTTTCTCCTATATGGTTTACTGAATACATCGTCTCTGACCGAGGTCCCCAATTCACTTCCGTCTGTGGTCCTCCTTACTGTCAGCTCTTACATCAACGTCAGTCTTACCTCCGCGATCATCCACAATCCAACGGGCAACTGAAGTCTCAACCAGACTCACCTGCTTTCCTCCGCTCTACTGCACACACAACCACAATGACTGGTCCTGATACCTCATATGGCAGATATGCACAGAACTCTCTTTGAACCTGCCACTAATTCTAAACTCCATTTCAATGCGTTCTGGGATATCACCCCCAATGTTCCCCGTGGTCAGAGGAACCCTCACTGACATACAACCCTCTGAACGATTGGATTTCTCCGCGCGGCCAACTGGACAGACCCTACTCACCTTCACATGCATAGCCGTCCGTCGTACTCGGAACATTTGACCGCCACCGCCGCCGGCCCTACTTACCACCAGAGTCAATGGGTCTGGCGCCCCTTCACCGTACTTGTCACCTCGACACCCTGCAAGAAGCCATTCCCGGATTTTGGCCCCTCCAAATATAACTCAAATCACACTGTCCTCATTCCATTTCATCATTGCCGGACCATTTCTGCACTATCTCCCTTTTCATATGTCTCTGCTCCAAGCCCGCCGATGGTCCCCGCGAGGAGGGCGATTAGGTGCCCGGTGACCAGGACCCTACCTCTGAGTGAATGGCGCGATGCCTATCGAGTCTCCGGGAACTATTGGCTTCAAGGCGCCGCGGAAGGTCCTGCAATACTTGGTTGACTGGAGGACTCGTCCCTGAGATCCAGTCCTGGGTCAACGCGGTGACAATCTTGACCCAAAAAACTTTGTGGGAAGAGTTTCCCCGAATCACCCAGAAAGACCAGCTCCACGACCCCGTGGAAGACTCGCGCCACCCGCCTCCTCCGCACCAGGAGGCTCTCGCGGTGGGGGCTCTGTCAAGAGGCGAACTCGTGCCTCTCCTCTGCCAATCGAGGGAGGCCTCACCTGACTACTAACATTTTACACCTACCTTTCCCTAATACTCTACCTGGAACTATTACACGCCAGCTGCAACTCATCTACTGGACTATAAAGGACTCACTGTCTGCCACTCAAACGCAAAGTCTTTATTGCCGTGGTGTTCTCTATCCATCTTCTGATTCCTGTTGTTGATCTGCTGTTTACCGTTTACGAACCTTTGCTGCCCGTCTCTGACCGCTGCTTGTCTCTTTTTCTGTGAGTGTTTGTGCCAGCCTCTGACCTTGCCTGTACCTGTTTTTACGATCTGCCTGTCCTTTGTTATACCTGTTTGCTCCTGATTTACCCTGCCTGTACGACCACGCATTGTCATAAAGCCCGCAAATGATCACCTGCTAATGCGACGATTTCATTACAGCTAATACTTGTCTGGTCCACATAATACAGAAAAATTTGTCATGTCAGCGATCTATGCAAACTAGATAATTGGTAAGGGCCCACAACACCGTGATGATTGCTGAATGATGATAATTTCTCTTATCTTTGTAGGAGTTGAGCAGACAAGATGAATGGAACACAGGGAGAGAATACAGTAAGTAGAATCCAGTGAGAAGCGAACAACCATAGACTAGTCGATGTTTCCTAATGACACAAGACCATATCAGGCCTGTGTGGTGTGCTGCTTTTATTGAGAGTTAATGAGATTATGGCAGACCGGGGTGTGATTGGGAAGTGTGTGCTGGTGTTTATCGGTGAGGTTTTGGAACATGTGACTGTGATCTAACAGTACTCCCCTTGGAGCTTGACATGAGGTGAGTTGAGGTGGATGCGGTATGCAGCCTCCAGGGGGCGAAGCTCACCGACTAAGCTGGCCGAACGCTCATAGATCCATGTTTTCATTGCACGGTGTACTGAGACCATGGAATCCCATCTGGTCGCTGTGGCAGGACTACATATTTAACACGTAGCTCTATAACTCCCACATTTTTGGATTTGAGGAAACCTCGATCTGAAGGAAAGACTTTCGCGTCGCTGGGACTCGAACCAAGGCATTTTGAGGAACAGTGTTTTCTACTGAGACATTTGTGCTGCTCTTAGACCCAGATATAGCTTTAAATAAAAACATTGCAGACCTTTTTTCAATGTTGTATTTAAAAAATAAAATAAAAAACATTTACGGTACAAAACTCTGTTTGGAATTAGATGCTGAAATGTAAACATACCCCGCAAAAATCCTTAGTGAACACTGCTCAGTGTTCATATGATCTCCACATGTAAAAAAAAAAAAAAAAAAAAAGGTTAAAAAAACAAAACGTGTTCTGCGTATACATCCATTGATCACATAACTGATGATTGAGTAGTGTTAATCCACTGCAAGTAAAAGACATTAAACTTCTAAGATCTCAGAAGAGAAGATTTAACATCTCCATACACGCATTACATCTCACTTATTACTAACCAGACTGACTTTTATTTCTGTCGACATCTACAGAAGTTATTACTGAGATTATCAAGGTTGATGATGAGGTTTCATTGAGTCACCACGCTGATGTTCGTGTTTGCTTTAGTTGGATCTGGTCTCGACTTCTTGTGGTAGCTTTCTTGCCCGTAGCTGTATCCGTGGTTTGTAACACATTGTTGGGGCAAGAAAGCCAAGATAATGTGGACATCATATGATATCAGCTCCTTGTGTTGTAACGGCCGCCCACACCTAGGCATTGCTCCACCAGTGACGCCACTTATGAAAATCTTTGTCTGCTTTGTGGTTGTTGGAACAGACCGTACAGCCGGGCGGCAGTTTTCGCTGGAACTTTTCATCTGATGGACGAAACAAAACTCATCATATATTATAATTATATATATAATATATAGTATATGAGAGAGAGAGAGAGAGAGATGAGACATTAGATCCAAATGATTTTAGTTGGTAATCCCTAAACGTAATCAGACCGGCAAGGTCACTATCACAAACAGTCCCCTAGAACAAAGAACACCACACAGAAGCCAGTGACCATAACTAATACCTCGATAACAAAAGCAGAAACCAACATGTATAAATAGACAGACACTAATGCCAACACAAACAGCCTGATGCACTGAACTGGATAATGAGTCCAGAAGGGGTTTATGGGAAATGACAGTCCAGTGTGGTGAGGAACTACTCATGACATAGATATATATCTAATTATATATATGTATTATATCTATATATATAATACTTATATCTTATATATATATATATATAATAAGTGTAAGTTAAATCTTTTTAACACAACTAATACAAAAGGAAATACTACTGCATTGACATGGTTGGGATATACCAGGTGCTGGTATATGCTTAAATAATCATCTATAATTGCATATATAAAAGTTGATTTATTTCATCACTAATTCCATCAAAGGAAACTTTATTTATATTCATTCTTACCCACAGACTGATATATTTCAAATTTATTCTTTATTTTGATGACTATAACTGACACTAAGGAAATCCCAAATTCATATCTCAGAAAAATTAGAAATTGTGAACAGGTTCATATTGAAGACACCTGTGCCACACTCTAATCAGCTAATTACTCAACACTGCAAAGGCCTTTGGTCTCTCAGTCTAGTTCTGTAGGCTACACACAATCATACTGCTGACTTGACAGTTGTCCAAAAGACACCATTGACACTTGCACAAGGAGGGGCAAGACACACGGTCATTGCAAAAGAGGCTGGCTGTCACAGAGCTCTGTGTCCAACGCACATTAATAGAGAGGCGAAGGGAAGGAAAAGATGTGTAGAAAAAAGTGTACAGCAATAGGATAACCGCCCCTGGAGAGGATTGTGAAACAAACCCATTCAAAAATGTGGGGGAGATTCCAAAGAGTGGACTGCAGCTGGAGTCGAGTTCTCAAGAAACTACGCACAGACGTATGCAAGACCTGGGTTTTCAGCTGTCGCATTCTGTGTCAGCCACTCTGAACAACAGACAGCGAGAAGCGCTCACCTGGGCTAAAGACAAAAAGACTGGACTGTGCTGATGGTCCAAAGTTATGTTCTCTGATGAAAGTACCATTTGCATTTCCTTTGGAATCGGGGTCCCAGAGTCTGGAGGAAGAGAGGAGAGGCCACCATCCACGTTTTTTGAGGTCCGTGTAAAGTTTCCACAGTCAGTGATGGTTGGGGTGCATTCATCTGCTGGTGTTGGTCCATGTGTTTTCTGAGGTCCAAGGTCAACGCAGCCGTATACCGGAAGTTTTAGAGCACTTCATGCTTCTGCTGCTGACCAACTTTATGACCTGCAGATTTCATTTTCCAACAGACTTGGCACCTGCACACAGGCCAAAGTACCATACCTGGTTCAAGGACCATGGGTATCTAGGGGTGACCATGAATAGTCGCCGATTCTAATCTCGTAGGTAGGCCTGCTTCAGATCCTCACTCATGCTCACAGTCGAGCATCGGCAGGGAGTGGTTTATATACGAATTATGGGGGCACGGCTCAATATCTTGATTTTACATAGATGTGTCGTTCTTTCGCAATAGGTGAAGCATATCATGCCTACTATGTTAATACGACAAAATAATGTGAAAGAAATAAGCTTAATATCAATATTTTAATGTGCTGAGTACATCCAACGCACCCCTGGTGCCGATTTAGAGTTCACTTCAGATTCGTTACCGACAGAGGAGCAGCTTGCAGCACGGGATTAAATCTTTCACATGTCTGTCTGGTAAAGTGTTACAATTGGATGCACTTGAATGATGAAAAGATGATCAATTAAAAACATAGCTGCTAAGTTTGCAACAGCATCATGTCGAGAATCCTCACTAACTAACAGCTTGCGGGCTGCCGCTCCTGGCCGCGCACTCCGAGCTGATCTAATGTTTTGTCTGACTACGCGCTATTTGAAGACACAAACATGACACCTGGCAGAGTCGCAGTGAAGAGCTGGTTTCTCATTCTCAATCATGTAGGGTTATCTACACTTATTTCAATCTATTGTCAGGCGATGTGACTATGCTTTTGATATGCTTGTGCTGTATAGCTCAAAAACTGCCTCTCAGTTTCTGCGTTTATTGCAGGTTCTGCAGTTACAAAGACAAGTTGACAATTCGGCTATGTCTAGTGTTATCTGTTATTTTAGATA
>JAOTNS010000827.1:0-88046 GCA_028476615.1 Culter alburnus
ACATGGCTTCATATCACTTAATATATGTATAAAAGGCTGGATGTCTTTAATTTTTTAAAATTCAATGAAAACAAAACAGATATTATTACATTTGGACTGACTGAAACTTTAATCTTGGTCCTCTGATCTCGTATAATAAAACGGTGGTGAAGAATCTGAGTGTTTTATTTGACAAGCTTTTAAATTTGATAATCAAATAAGTGCTGTTGTCAAATCCAGCTTTTTCCACTGGAGACTTCTGGATAAAGTCAAGACGTTTCTCTTTTAAGGAGCTTGAGAAAGTCATCATGCCTTTATTCTTCAAGTCTTGATTATTGTAATTCTCTGTATAGAGGAGTTAGTCAGACAGCGTTGTCACGTTTGCAGCTGCTTGATGCTGACAGGGACGTGAAAACAAGAGATTTTACCCTGATTTTATCTTCTCTTCATGGTCACCAGTGCGTTTCTGAATAGAGTTGAAGCTTTTGTTGTTTGTTTTCAAATCTTTAAATAGGTTGGCACCACCTTACCTCACAGACCTTTAAAACAGCAGACATCTACTAGATCTCTTAGTTCCTCTGATCAGCTGCTTTAATTGTTTCTAGATTAAACTCAGGGGTGACGGATCTTCTCTGTAGCTTCATCTAGACTGTGAGATCTTTTACCTTCACATGTTAGAGCGGATCAAACTATATAGTGTTTAAAACTCAGGTAAAAACTAATTTATTATCTCAAACTTTTAATTCTACTGGGTACTGAGGACGTTTTACACTGAATTTCTGTGCTTTGAATTACTTCTGTATTTCTGTTTTATTTACTTTTATCTTACAGCACTTAACTGCTGTTGAATAAATTGTGCTTTATAAATAAATAAAAGAAAGAATATTAATAAATGAAAACATAAACTATATCAGCATAAAAAGCAGATGATTCAAATACCGTCTTTTTTCCTCATGAACACAATCATCACTCTCTCCAGAATAAAGTGTTTGTCTTGATCATGTAGCTGTTGAAATCTCTGAATATGAAGATAATTGTTGATCATCAGATGTTTGAGTGACTCTATGTCCAGTATCAGGAATAATACAGTATGATCTGTATGTATCAATACACAACTCTGAGATCACACGTGAATGTGTGCAAGAATAAACTGAGCATGTTCAAATCAACTCTTTCCAGACTAATTCCACTAAATGTCTTTAGAGAAAATCCAGATTTCTTTACCTGTGAGAAGTGAAGAGAGAATGATCAGTCCCAGCAGACACAGATCACACTGATCAGCCATTTTCTGTTTCTGTCAGTCTTTCTCTTCATTATATAGTTACAGCTCTTTCTTCAGGCAGGAAGGGCTGGTCGTGTCTAAAGAAAGAACTTCCTCTGATCTGAACTGAGTGTTGAAATTCTGGTATATAGTTGTCATTTAGTGACACAATGCCAATGCATAATGGAGAAGTGTTGATTTGTTCTTCACTGATGTTTAAATGTAATGTACAGTACACTTCTACTGTAATAGGAACAGTCCCTGAAGATCAATCATGGTTGATGTTCAAGAGCACAATGGTAAACAGCTCAGGGTTTTAACCTACAGTCATTCTGTTTCCACACAGACTTGACACGACAGCAGCTGTCAAACATGTTCTTCAGCGTGAGAAAGTGCATATTAATACACACTGGCTCAACACACATCTGATCTGAACACAGTTTATAAGATATTCTTTGCATACTGTTAGTTTCCCTTCCTCAAGAACAATAATACCAATCATGCTATAGTTGGTCAAAACTTGCTGTCAGACATATTGAAAATCTATTATTTTTTAAAAACTGTCAACAAATCAACAAATTTGATGGTATGGTGCCAAAATGATTTAATCTCTGCAAGTGTTTTGCATTTTAACACCAAACTTTTGGCTTGTCCCAATATCCCCACATACGGTCTTGGACACTTATTTTGTACAATAACTCAATCATGTTAAAGTGAAAAATATCGAAAATTAAAATATTTAAATAAAGTTGGCTATAATCATGCATTTTTCAACACTATAAGTGTGTCTCTTTGGGTGATTAATGAAGTCTTCATGCACACTTGAACAGTTCGCCCCAACACTAGCTGATACTTTCCAAAAAAAAAAAAAAAAACATAACGAAACTTCCAAAATTGTGAAATACAAGTGTGAGCATGCACAATAAACAAAATTTCTTTATATGTTTAAATAGTAATATATTGAAATACAAAAATAAATAATTTAAACAATCTCTTTGGCCAGTTATTTGGCTAGTGCACAAGAATCTAAATATGGTTCCTTCATCCTGGCCCCTTGTAAATACCAAAAGCAGAACAATTGCCAAACACCAAAATTGCAAAATTGATATGTACTGGTGTGTGTGAGCATGTGTAGATTTGTCAGGATATAGAAGACTGATATTGTATTGTCAGCTCCTTAAGCTGACTTTTCAGCTTCCTGAAGCAAGCAGAGTTTGGTGAAGGGTAATAGGTTTAGCTCACATTTAGGTTTCACAAGAGGCAGAAAGCACGTGCACTGGAACTTAAGAAAATTATGAATTTATAGATGTATGTTGAGGGAAAATAGAGATACAATGTACTAAAATAAAACTAAACTAAATTGAATAGCAATATCAAAATTATCTATTAATTAGTCTTTTTTCTTGCAGGCTACATTAAATTCACTGCCTTTTGGACAGCTCAACCTTTTACTGTAGCACTGAAATTATCAGGTAAATACCACACACACAAAAAAGAAAAAGGACAAAAAAATCAGCATTGTCAAAACACATCGTATGAACTGTATAAGTACAATTATAAATGTCCATATGATGTCAATGAACTCGAAACCTTTATTTCAAAAACAACTTATTTCAAAACAGATTTAAAGTTACAACACTTCTTATTCGTTTCTCTTGCTTGGCTTCCTCCTCCTCTTGTTCCTCTTCTTTCCACTGATGAATCTTAAGAGGGAATCCCCGGACATGTGCTCACCGTTTACTCATCTTTTGCATTCCCAGATGTTCATCTTAAGGAAGAAAGTCATATACACCTCAGATGACATGATGGCTTTACAATGCAAGCTCATGTGTTCCTAAAATCCATACGACCCCGATGGATTAATCAATGTCTTCTGAAGTGAACCAATATGTAGGCTATTTGTAAGAAAAATACTAAATATTTTAAAATTTTAAACTTCGCCCAACTGTCTTCTGCGCATGCATGCGAGGGTTGAGAGTTCATGCTTGGCGTAACTTGAAGTGTGACGTAAGCAAGGCAAGGCAATTTTATTTGTATAGCACATTTCATACACAATGGTAATTCAAAGTGCTTTACAGAAAGAAGAAGAATAAAAATAGAACATAAGGAATAGAAATAACAGTAAAAACAGAGAATTTTGCTATTTGGATGGATAAGCTAGGAAGTTTTTGTTGTTGTTGTTGTTGGTGTCCATCCGAGTAGATCTAAATGGATCTTCCTCACCAGCATGCCGAGAAACTCGCGCGAAAAGTCACAAGGATGTCGGATGCCATCAGTTTTTTTTTGTTGTTGTTTTTTTTTAGTTAATGCTCACAACAAATTACACAGAATAACAGATAATGATAATGTAAGGAAAAAGGAGGCAAAATTAGCTCAAAAGAAATAATTTATAGGGAATTATAAAGAGTCATTTAGTTTATGACCGAGCAACTGAATCGTCCCGCGTTCATCTGCTCGAGTCGTAATAAGCTCTTGTAGCGGATATGAATATCCAACAATTGTGAAAACACTGATTAGAGCACGGTAACTTTAAGATCGACAGTTTAAGACATTACATTTCAGAAGCACATAATACAAAACACTTTCTTTTAAAATCTACAAGAGACTTTATTTATTCTAACAAAAACTAATCTAACACAAACACACACACACACACACTCATACGTGTTGCAGTAAGAAAGGAAATGAGAGAGAAAGAGTTTTAAGAGAGAGAGATTGACTGATATGATGAACAGGATTCCTAGCAAAATATGCACTTCAAAGACCTGAACGAACCATGAATCATTAACTTAAATGCACCAATTCATTTAGAATCTGGAGGCGCTTGCTAGAGTCGACTTTAAATGTGAATCTTCTTGTCGGCGTGCAGAGAAGGGTTTTCCAAGTCAATGATTTGTCCCAGGGTCTTAAAGGTTCGGATTGGGTTAGGTAAAAACCAATCACGTTTGAGCTTGCTGGAAAAATGGAAGGAAGTCTCTTTGTCGTGGCTGGAGTTAAAGGTGAACCGGCAAAAGTCGTCGGTTGAACTTTGCGGGAAAACTTAGAATACGAGACTCTCATGGAAAAGAAAATTAAATAAAAGAAAAGTGAGTGAAAGTTGGATGGCTTGAGTGAGGTCTGTCCTTTGTCAGCTTGGTCTTGTCTTACTCCATGGTTACTCTTTGTTCTGCTTGCAGTCACTGCTGACTAGTTCTTTGTCTTGTTATATGACTATTTAAACTTAGGTGTCTGTCCCACCTCTGACAATCAGATATCATCCTGTTTCAAAAGGGCTTTTCTCTGCCCCAATCATAGGTGTTACTTCCCGTCTCTGCTTTGGCAGAGAGTACCATTTTAGACATAATTTCTATTAAATGGAATATGATACATTTTACACAGATTCATTCAAGCCAGGATTTGAAGAGAGGAAGAGAATTAAAAACATATCCAACACTTGAATGGTTGAATGAAGTATCTAAAGTCAGACCTGCCAACCTTGGAAATTTTTTCGAGTACCAGTGTGACTGGACGGGGTGGTGTGGGGGGGGGGTAATTTTTTTAAAAATTTTTTACATTTTTGATAATACAATACACAAAGCACACAAACCCATCTTTAATTTTTTTAATCTTTAATTCTCTAATTTTGACTGTTAAAGTTTTTTTTAATTTGACACAATTAAAAATTTACTACACCTGCTCAAAAGCATTTTTTTAATTCATGATTAATCTTGCATTGCATAATGTGTGCTTATACAAACCACAAGTAAATCACATTCATATATTTAATATGGACAAAATTTTTTGTTTGCAATTTCAGTAGGCTATATTACATACAACTAACCTGACAGTTGAGTCGTTCATACAGGTTTTTGTAATGAAAAACTATCTCAATTAAGAAACCCTTAGAAAATAGTAAACATTGAGTTTACATGTGATTCATTTAAAATACTTAATTTATTATTCCAATATCCAAATATGATACTAAATCCCACAGAAAAAAGGGTTTCTATTTGTAGCGTGCTGTCTTTGAATTATAAACAAGACAAACATTCGCTGAATAAAAGGTTAGCCAATACAAACATATTTATAGAAAACAGTTGACAATGAATAGAAAGGACCAATAAGAGCAAACGCATCGAGTATTCAAGAATATCAAGAAGTTAGTTATATAACGAGGGTTGTGATAACTAAAGCGTCCGTCATTTACCGAATCTTAAAACACGGGTGGATAGTTAAAAATCTTTTCTGACAAAAAAAATAACACAAGCAAGAACAAATTTTAAACCAAACACGGCAATTTTCATTTTACCTCTCTGTGCGCGCACGCGTTTGTGTTTATGAGAGAGGGCTCACGCAGCATTGAGACAACGGTCATGTTAAATGCATAAGTAATTAATGTGCTCGTTTTCATACAAAATAAGTAGGCTATGTAACATAATTAGTTACTTTAGTTAGTATTAACACAATAACGCAACACATGTAGGCTATATATGTTTCTCAACACTGAGAATAAATAAATAAACGCTGTTTCTCCAGACTCGCGCTTGTCAGTCAGTCACACATCTCAACATTTTCATAATCAGCGATTTCAATTTTATTTAGATTTGTTGTTCAACATTACTTGTACATTTTATACTCGTTTACCTGGCTTAAGGTGTCAGAAGTACCATGACTGCTGTACTGTCCTCGCTTGAGAATTCAGTCACAGACGGCGGGAGTGGAAGGAGGGATCGAGCGGGATTTTGTATTGCTGTCGATTTGCAGTCTCTTTTTATTGATAGGCTGTACGCATTTGTCAATCATCCCCTCTTGCTATTTAGGGAAATGAACCCAGCGCTCAGATTGGTCGAACTCTTTTGCTGGATTTGAGTACTAGGCTTGCACAGAGGAGTCACCGAGTTTTTGCGTAGTATAGAATGACAAATCGTACCAGCGTACTTTGAGGTCAAAATGCGTACCTGGTACGCAAAATGCGTACATGTTGGCAGGTCTGTAAAGTTATCAAATTTACATGAGTTGTGGGTGTTCTAAAGCATAACTAGTTACAGGTAGTATTTGTGGACACGATGTAAAATGTATGCAGTTAAAAGATGTTTGATAAGTCCATTTCAAATTGTTTGGAACAATTTTGATGCAGTTTTAGTTGTATAACATTCTCCGAAAATTAGATTCTCTGAGTTTGGGTTTCTGGAATTATGTTTTGACAGAATCATCTGAATGATTCATTTGTCTGGTTCGTCCACAGTTCCTACAATAATGAGAAACAAACAAGACAGAGTAACAGAAACGGCAATTCCTGCACGAGTTTCACATGAATCTCCTGCGAGAACTTCATGAAAGCTTCACGTTGCTCATTAGCTTCGTCAAACGCAAAGTCGAATGGTGACAGTTGGTCAGAAGCGAAAAGATGAATAGCCTAAACCATGAGAAAATTTCGGGGTGTACTGTATTTTCTTTTAATGGGATTCCTTCTTAAGATTCATCAGTTGAGAAACAAGAGGAGGAGGAAGCCAAGCAAGAGAAACAACAACATCAAAAAAGGGACAAAACGTGTTACTTTCTGTCAGGACTTTAGAATTTTAAATGAAAACTTGATTTTTTTTAAAAATTAATAAATGAATAACAAGTGTTGTAGACCTGTTTTCATTAAGTTGTTTTTCAAATAAAGGTTTCGGAGTCAGTGAAATCACATTGTTTGAATTACCTCGAATCTGCTGTTCGAAGCACTAAAGTCACGTGATTTCAGCAGTTTGGCGGGTTTGACCAGCGACCCGATTCATGATTCGACACACTGATTCATAACGCTCCGAAGCTTCCTGAAGCAATGTTTTGAAATCGCCATCACTAAATAAGTCATTATTTAGTTTTTTTGGCGCACCAAAAATATTCGGTGGCTTTATAATATAATATGAACCACTGTACTACATGAACTGATTTAATATGTTTTTAGTACATTAATGGATCTTGAGAGAGGAAATGTCATTGCTGGCTATGGAGGCCTCACGGAGCCATCGGATTTCAACTAAAATATCTTAATTTGTGTTCTGAAGATGAACAAAGGTCTTACGGCTGTGAAACGACATGAGGGTGAGTAATAAATGACAGAATTTTCATTTTGGGTGAACTAACCCTTTAAGTCCGTTTACTGAACTGGTTCCTCCTGAGTATGACTTTTTTAACACTCCCCGCTCTACCAGCTGAGGAGGTGGACTTGTGACTGTATTTAAAAATGAATTACAGTGTCGCCTGTTGCCTCCTGTCTAGTTTTGAAGTTCAGGAAATACATATGAACTCCTCTTCTCCTGTTTTATTTCTAATAATTTATCGCCCACCTTCATCTAGCAATTTTATCACTGAGTTTGTAGACTTCCTAGAAGGCGCTCACATTTTAATGATTGGTGATCCTGGACTCCATTTCCCATAATCCTCCCTGCCAGTCACATGCTCACATTCCACACCAATCACCAATTACCACATACAGCTGTAGCTCATTACCTGGACTATAAGAGACTCGCACACACACCACCTTGTTTAACCTGTGTTACAATTCCGAGCATTACAATCCTGTCTGTTACTGATCATGCCTGTTACCTGTTTACGATTCTCTGCTGCCTGCCTTTGACCTGTGCATTGTCTACTGATCTGTGAACGATATCTGCCTGTCCTGATCCACTGCCTGTATACTGACCACGGCTCTGCCTGTCCCTTGCTGTTCCTGTTTGTTCCCGTTTGACCCTGCCTGAATATGGATCCCTGCCTGAGTCCAGCTTCGTTACACATGTGTGCTGTACAATAAATATGTTAGCCAAGGATTTTTTTTTTTTTTCACAGGATCCTTCTATCTCGACTAGAATGTTTTATTGATATCACAGGTACGGTACTCCAATGCTTCCAATCTTTCCTCAGATAGAAGTTTTTCTGTTAGCTTAGGTGATCATTCATCTTCTGTGGCTCCCATTACGTGTGGTGAACCCAAGCGGCAACCTCCTCCAGTTTCTTGTGATGCCAATACGGAAGTGACTGAAACTGTGATTCATCGACTGGCCGCTAGGGACAGGCTGCAGAAGAGAGCAGAATCTCATTGAGTCCCATGTTAAAAAGGCCAAGTTTACAGCAGAAAAAAACATGTTTACAGCCTGGTTCAAATTGTGGTTTTGGTCTATACTGCTAATTTTGCCCTTCATGACAACTCTGAGGGGGGTGAATTTTTTTAGAACTCATCCATTTAAATTAAACTAAGCCTTAAAGTTCTGCATAATTAAGGGTGTGGTCACTTGAGTGACAGGTAGATTGCCGCTGCTGTCTGTGAGCCTCATGACGTTACCTCGGCTAATTCCAGCCACTGAATTTGGCATCTCAGCCGTATTTGTGCTTTTTCTCTTTTTTTATTCAATTATAAAATATGGCTTGCTGCATTAATAGTTGAGACTGATGTGCGTCTGTGCACATGTGCACTCATGCGGAAGATAAACAGAACACACGGTGTTGGATCGTCATGGCATTGGCTAAAAGTTCCTGAGATTTACTACAATGACAATGGCAGGAGGATATAAAACTCAGACAGCACTGCTTGGATATTATAACTAAAACTGCTGCACTATTTTGAAAAATTATACTTTGGACACAAGCTCATTTGTTTGTGAGATATATACGATCACACACAGTTTTACAACATGAGAAAAATAATGCCACAAAATGCGCATTCAGATGGAAATCTTATTGATCTTGGCACTCTTACGCCTTATCTCACCTCAGACGTTAAAGACCTAGGATTTTACCTTGACAATAGTCTTAAATTAAATAAACAGAATAATGCTGTAGTTAGTGCTAGTTTTCAGTTTAGATCTTAAACAGAAAAATCGTTGAAACCGTCATTCACGCTTTTATTTCTACACATTTAGATTATTGCAATTCATTTTACATTGGATTACCTCTGTCCTCAATTTCTCGTCTTCAAATGGTCCAGAACTCAGCGGCCCGTCTACTCACGGGAACCCGCAAACATGACCAAATTACATCTATTCTATTCTAATAACCCATTCAGATCACTACGATCACGGAACTGTCACCTCCTGCTTGTTCCACGATCCTGCTTACAAAGCAGGGGAGACTGAGCTTTCGCAGTAGCCGGCCCTAAGCTGTGGAACAAATTGCCACTGTCTGTCATAACAGCTTCTTCGTTACCTGAATTCAAATCATTGTTAAAAATGTATCTTTTCTCCCTTGCTTTTAATAGTGAGAGCATGTGATTTC
This sequence comes from Culter alburnus, assembly GCA_028476615.1. NCBI lineage: Eukaryota > Metazoa > Chordata > Actinopteri > Cypriniformes > Xenocyprididae > Culter > Culter alburnus. The sequence continues at coordinate 9,473 of JAOTNS010000827.1, forward strand.
TTCCAGGGTGCCCAACGTTTTGATGGATAACACGCAGGATCAGTTTGGATATGTGTGAGTCTTTTGGCAGAATCATTGGGTTCTTTCAGAGTCACCGGCATGGCTGCTTTACTTAGTCTTACTCCAATTCTCAGAATGCCCTCATCAATGATTGGGTCTAGTTTGCATTTAGAGCTACTTGATTTGATGGGTAGCCTTACCTTAAGAGGGTAAGCTCTGGGTCAAAGTTCAACTTTCCATTTGGAATCTAGAAAAAGTGTTTATCTTTCTGATTTCAAAGCATCAGAAGTCTTTTTGATCTTTAGCCACCATGCAATAGCACAATAGTTTCCTCCATGAAGAATAATACTCAATTATTCTGGTAGTTGCGTTGTTCTGCAGGTTCAAAAGTGATACAGTTGAGCAGTCTTTATGACACCAAAATTCTCAGGCTTCATGCACCTGTCCACTACAAATCTGTTCAGCTGGTCTAACTCTGTGACCCATCTTTGGGGGTCTCATCATTTCATTTGGGATTATTTCATCCCATCCACACTTCTCATGGCAGAGTCTTTGCAGGATTTGCTTAGCCTTGAGAACAAAGGGGGGAAGGAAACCAAGTGGGTCAATTGCAAAGTTGTCAATGCTTGGGGATGATACTGCACTAAAGAGGTGAACATTCATCTGTAACTTCCTGAGGCTGGTCAACATCCCCTTGTGGCCACCACAGGAATTGAACGATGATGATTTTGAACTCGTACCTGATAGTACATCGCTTCAATGTCAGCCATTATTGCAATCCTTTCATATCTAAATCTAAGCAGAACACCAAGAAGTGGGTTGATCAAGTCGGGACCTTGAAGAAGTTTGGAGTTAGGAGATTGCCTTTGCATGAAGATCAACAGTCAAAAATGACTCAAAGTTTCCCCTTCTGCTTGTGGTACACACCATGATGTGGTATATATCACACACGTCTGGTATACATCATTCATTCCTTTGAAGTTGTTATTGTGGCACCTTTTCTGCATATCCCTTTCTCAACACATACAGCCTGTTAGACAGCCTGTCTAACGGCACTGTAAACCTTGGTGGTGAGTGCGTCCGAAAACTCATAGGCCTTTGATGGGAGGCACAGGTGATTCCACCAGGTGGCAGCACTTTGTGGGCATAAATGCAGCGCAATTGTATGCTTCACCTGAGGAATCTCTGCAAAACCCTTGGCTGCCTCACAGTCTTGGAAAACCTGGATATATATATATATATATATATCTATATATATAGCCGTCCTCATCTCTGTCCCTCAGCTTCACATCATATCCACACCTCATCACCACCCCATCCTCACTCTTGACTAGATCATATCCCGGTAAAGGAGGAGTATTCTGGATTCAGGCCAAATTCCAAACTTGGAACACACCACATAAACAATATATCTGATTTCATATACATGTGAACTTATGAAAGGATGGAATTTTAAAATTGTGATTTCTAGAGCTGGAAAAGTCATAGAAATTAACAAAATATAAAAAATCATGGGAATTTTTCTAATGAAGATCATTTTTACTAGTTATGTCAAGCCTCTAAACTCTAATATATTCTATCAGGTAGAAATTGCTGAACAATGCTTTGAGTAAAAAAAAAAACAAAACAAAAAAAACTTTGCATCAGATTTTTGAATGACAATTTGACACACATTGAACTTATGATTGCTATTTTCAAAGATGCTTTGACACAAAAACTATACAGCAAGCAAACACATTAAAGGAAAGTGAATCGTTGCCTAAACATAAAATAATGAGTGTCCATATAAAGGTCATTTGTTTATTGTATCTCTGCAATTATGATAATGGAATCATCATCATACAGATTATTTAATAATCATTAAGTCAAACTCTGAGTCTGTATGAAGTTTTACAGTGACGTTTTCATCTATTCCAGAGTCAAGACTTTCTCATGATAGTTGATAGACATCCTACACTTCTGTAACTAAAATAGTGAATTAATTATAGCAGTTCTGGTGATTTCATAGCTGTAATCTCACCGTTTAGGTTTAGAAACGTTACTGTTGAGTGTGAGAACTCAGTTAGTTTAACCACATAGAGCAGTGATCATCTCTCACCCAGTTTAGACTGATGGTGATGTGGACTATGAATCATTCTGATGTCACTTCCTCTTCTGTCTTTAAATGCTGCTCCATGACATTCAACTCTATCTTTTCAGTTAACAATAGCATTAGTTCAGCCTGTTTAATACACTGAATTTTAACCCAGTTTGAATGAAAGTAACCAAAAAGTTTACAGTTTTATCTGAATTAAATTTGAAATAAATTTCTGCTTTCAAAGAAATGTATCAACAAAAACAAATCTAAACTTGATGGTGTCACTATTTCTTCAGGGAATTTTTCTCTGTTTTCTGAGAAGAAGAAAATCAAACAATGAACAATCCTCTGTGAGTTTTTGCTGTTTTAAATCTTGTTTCAGATGGTCTCCAAACTCAGCAGTATTTTACTGTAATATTGTAGGCATCTCTATTTCCTCTGGGTGCTGCGAGTCCTTCCTCCCTGCAAAATAAAAGCATTGACTGACCTCTCGTATGTGTTTTTACCATGATTGCAGATTGTTCCAGATCAGATGAGTGTGAATCATCAGATTGTGTGAAGCTCAAACTCACCAGCTCTTCTTGCACAGATGATCTGAAGAAGAATCACAGTAGGAGCAGCAAACACTGCCATCCCAACAATCATCACAATCACTGCAGGAAAATGTGGAAGAAGAAGAAGAAGAAGAGAAACTGGACATGACTGAAGTCAAGGGGATTCAACTATGAACAGTTATTGATGAAGCATTTACAGACTGACTGATAGTTTAATGGTGTAAAGCTGTCAGTAGAAATGAATGTGTCGTACCTCTGAATAATGATCCAGCAGTCACACTGACTTCAGTTTCTGATGCTGTGTCAGCTGGACCTGTGGATCACGTCTGTTAGTTCACTTCAACACATCATGACACATATAAGTGAAGAGTTGAATGTTCAGATGTTCCTGTAGTACATTAACATCATATTTTACAGTAGTAAGTTGTTCCTCACCTGAATACTTGACAGTGTATCTGACTGAGGTCTGGAGTTGATTTCTGCGAGTAAGCTGACATCTCCACTCTCTGTTGTCATCTTCATTCAGGAGTGTTGTAGTCAGAGTGATGATACAGTGATCTGATGAGAATAATATCTGATATCTGGAGTCTGTCTTCAGATCAACACCAGCCTGATTCACCCACAACAGCTGAAGTCCCTCATAACGGACCAAAATATCACAGGGGAATTCATATGAATACAACTGACAGGAGAGAGTCACAGAGCGACCTGGACTGATCTCAGTCTGTGAGGATGATGATGATGATGATGATGATGATGGAGACACTGAAACTGAACACAAGACACAAATCACAGACTCTTCAATCATCATGTGGTTTAAAGGGAGAATCTGTCCTTTTTAAATGATCACATATCATAAACTCACCATGAAGAACATGCAGAAACATGCGCTTCAGTTCCTTGTGTTGTTATTCACATATTGTCTGCAGATGTAAAATCCATAATCTTCTTTAGTGGCGTTCTTGATGTTCAGAGAGCAGTCAGACCCCAGACTCAGTCTCTCATGTCTCTCTGTGTCTTTTCTCTTTATCCCTAAAACAATAATCTCATCTGCTGCTGAATGTCTGTTATAGATCCATGTAGTTGATTTACAGTCAGAAAGAGCAGTTTACAGGACAGACGGACATTTTCACCAGACTGATGAACACATGAGCATAATCCACTCCACTGGTACCTAAAACAGTATATTTGACTGATCATTATGATATATATCCACCGAGCCTCTGGTTCCAAGACTGATAAGTTTTATGACTCTTAGGAATTTGCAGAGACTTTCACTCTGACTTAATTCTTGTTGAGAAGAACAATTAACTCATTTTATCTATATATCTATATTATATAACTGTGACAAGCCGAGCAGAGCGAGAGCCGTGAGAGAATGGTGCGAGGTCGGTGCGCGAGTGATAATGAGACTCAGCTGCGCATTGCACTGGTTCCGTGTCTCACGGAGGAGCTACAGAACATAAAGGAAGAAACCACAACAGTGAAGGATGAGAGAGGACCAGGCCTGGATTTTATGTTACATTATTATGTTTGTGTGGCTGGCAGTCAAGTCAAGTCACCTTTATTTATATAGCACTTTTTACAATGCAGGTTGTGTCAAAGCAGCTTTACAGTGATAACAGGTATATAATTTTGGCTGCACAGCAGCTCTCAAGAATAGTGTCAATGCAGGCAGATCAAAGCACTGTTGAATAAATGTCAGAATACTATGAATATCAAATGTCAAGTGTCCCCAACTAAGCAAGCCAAAGGCGACAGCGGCAAGGAACCCAAACTCCATCAGGTGGCAAAACAAGTGGCAAATAGGTGTTAAAATGGAGAAAAAAAAACCTTGGGGAGAAACCAGGCGTAGTCGGGGGGGCCAGTTTCCTCTGGCGAACAGTGCTTTGTTCGATTCAGGTTGCTATCATAAGTCTGATAGGATCAACCATTCAAAGTATTATTTCGTTCCATCCAGTTGAGGATCGTATTCATCATGCCGGTATGGACGGTTTTTTGTTGAGGAACTGTGGCTGTCGTGTCGATGAGGCCTTCACAATGGATGATCTAGTCGACTCGATCTCTGCTGATATTTAAGGGCTGCGTTTGTGGTCGTGTCCAGTTGAGGATCGTATTCATGGTATGTATGGTTTTGGGAACTGTGGCACGGCTGTGGGTTGATGATGTCTTCACATGGATGATCCACGACTCGATCTCTGCTGATACTTAAGGGCTGCGTTGTGGTCGTGTTCAATTGAGGATCATATTCATCAACGCCGGTATGGACGTTTTGTTGAGGAACTGGCTACTGGCTGCGTGTTGATGATTGTCTTCACAATGGATGCTAGTCGACTCGATCTCCTGCTGATACTTCAGGGCTGCGTTGGGTCGTGTCAGTTGAGGATTGTATCATCACGCCGGTATGGACGGTTTGTTGGAACTGTGCTACTGGTCTGTCGTGTTGATGAGATCTTCACAATGGATGATTAGTGACTCGATCTCTTGCTGATACTTCAGGGCTGCGTGTGGTCGTGTCCAGTTGAGGATTGTATTCATCACGCCGGTATGGACGGTCTCTGTGCGTGAGCCTTCACAATGGATGATCCAGTCGACTCGATCTGCTGATACTTCAGGGCTGCGTTGTGGTCGTGTCCAGTTGAGGATCGTAATAACGGGTAGGGACGGTCTGTTGAGGAACTGTGGCACTGGCTGTCGTGTTGATGATGTCTTCACAATGGATGATCCAGCGATCGATCTCTGCTGATACTTCAGGGCTGCGTTGTGGTCGGTCCAATGAGGATCATATTCATCACGCCGGTATGGACGGCTGTGAGGAACTGTGCTACTGGGCTGTCGTGTTGAGGAGATCTTCACAATGGATGATCTAGTTGACTCGATCTTGCTGATACTTAGGGCTGCGTTGTGGTCGTGTCCAGTTGAGGATCGTATTCATCACGCCGGTATGGACGGTCTGTTGAGGAACTGTGGCACTGGCTGTCGTGTTGATGATGTCTTCACAATGGATGATCTAGTCGACTCGATCTCTGCTGATACTTCAGGGCTGCGTTGTGGTCGTGTCCAGTTGAGGATCGTATTCATCACGCCGGTATGGACGGTTTGTTGAGGAACTGTGCCACTGGCTGTCGTGTTGATGAGGCCTTCACAATGGATGATCTAGTCAACTCGATCTCTGCTGATACTTCAGGGATGCGTTGTGGTCGTGTCCAATTGAGGATCATATTCATCACGCCGGTATGGCTGGTTTGTTGAGGAACTGTGGCACTGGCTGTCGTGTTGATGATGTCTTCACAATGGATGATCCAGTCGACTCGATCTCGACTGATACTTCAGGGCTGCGTTGTGGTCGTGTCCGTTGAGGATCGTATTCATCACGCCGGTATGGACGGTCTGTTGAGGAACTGTGCCTGTGCCACTGGCTGTCATGTCGATGAGGCCTTCACAATGGATGCCATTCTTCTTCTGATGTAACGAGTACATCTGGTGTTATAGGAAGTGTTCCTGGTTCCAGCTGACCTAATATATGCAGCCTAATAATCCTTTAACGGATTTGAAAATATAAATTGATAATGTGTTATGTGTATGCCAGGTTAAAGAGATGCGTTTTTAGTCTAGATTTAAACTGACAGAGTGTGTCTGCATCCCGAACAATGCTAGGAAGATTGTTCGAGAGTTTAGGTGCCAAATAGGAGAAGGATCTACCGCCTGCAGTTGATTTTGATATTCTAGGTATTATCAGCTGGCCTGAATTCTGAGATCACAATAAACGTGAAGGACTATAATGCTTTAAGAGCTCGCTCAGCTACTATAGAGCTGAGTATCATCAGCGTAACAATGAAAATGAATGAATGCCATGCTTCCTAATGATATCTCCCAAAGGTAGCATGTACAGAGTGAAAAGCAACGGTCCTAGTACTGAGCCTTGCGGTACTCCATATTTAACTTGTGATTGATATGACATCTCATCGTTTACTACTACAAACGGTCAGATAAGTATGATTTGAACTATGCCAATTCCACTAATGCCAACATAGTTTTCGAGTCTATTTAGAAGAATATTGTGATCAATAGTGTTAAATGCAGCACTAAGATCCAGTAACACTAATAGAGAGATACAACCACGATCTGATGATAAGAGCAAATCATTAGTAACTCTAATGAGAGCAGTCTCAGTACTATGGTACGGTCTAAATCCTGACTGGAAATCCTCACAGATATTATTTCTTTCTAAAAAAGGAACATAGTTGTGATGATACGTTGTTTGGCCTATGTATTAATTCTCTTTTAAACTCTTTTGGTATTATTGTTTCAGAGTTGCATACGGTTAACTAAAATCACATGGGTAGCATGTTTGATATGGATGGACTCCAACTTTTGTTTCCTATTTGGTAACATGTTACAGTTGCTAACTCAATTGACACAAAGTGTAATAAGAATCTAGAAGGTTCTTCTCAAACCTCCAATCCAATGTCTTATGCTAATATCTTGCTAGAGAAGCTCAGTCACCTCAAGAGCGTGTGGCATCTTTATAATTAAAATCACTGATCACAAGATCACGGGTTCTTTTTACTGAAAAACTCTGATATCATAATAATGCTGAGCTAGAAGACTTCTGAAGACCCCCAAACTGGCTGCATCCTTGTCTTTCCATTCACCAAAGATCCTCTGAATCCAGCTTGTTCTCTCTCATCAAGACAACATCAGCAAAGATCAACAGGAGCCTCCACAAATTACATCAGGACAGTTAATTCAAACTGGCTAGACATGCAAGTATCAAACGTAGTCATTATTTGATACATCAAGTATCCTTACCCCTTTTTAAAGAAGGGCTGCTCAAGGCTGTTGATTTGCTGAATTTCAAACAATGCTGTAACTTCTTACTTGTCACACGTAAAGTTGTCCATGTTTCATGCTCATATGTTGGATTCCCTAATCATGCAGATTTTGACAAACAGATTAATTGATTGTAATATTATTTTTACTACATTAAGTTAATTATATTAACTGATCTAAATATATATAAGTAATTATAACTAGTTATAATCAATTATTCATATTTCTTTTGAGCTAATTTGCTACATAATGGTGGAGTTTGACCATTACGGGTATGATTTAACAAAGGTTATTAGCTTAAACCACTGTCAACCCAAAGTGTGCATTTGATAATTCCTGTCAGAATATGACAGGCGATAAGCATTTAGGTCAGTAGCTGCTGGCTCGTCTCAATGCAGATTAAGTGATAGCTTGGAGCTGCCCGGGTCCATTACATTATATGAGTTAACTTACAAACATAGCAATTCAAGTTGTTTTCTTTGTTTTTCTTGTGATATATTTCACACATTTTTTCATGTTGTTGTTCATAGGTTAGAAATGTTTAATGCATGTCCAAAGATGAGATGAAATGTTTTAAGTTGAGAACAGAGAAATATACTCTCACACACATATATAACATATTTTAAAAATATATGAATGTATCTTATTTGCAAAAGCTATGTTAACAGCAATAATAAGATATTTCTGTTGTAAGAACAGCTAATCAGCTGATGGACACCATGCTGCGTTGTCATGGGAACATCCGGTGAATAATGAAGAAATTACTTGCTCCCTTTGCCAAGTGCATTCCAAACGACTACATAATGACACACAAGTGCCCTGCTCCCTACAAAGTCTCCTTCAAGGGCTCTGCCCTTCGAAGGGAGTAAGGCATAGCCATAGGGATGCTCCCTTCATTTGGAATTTGCCCTCTATGACTGTTTACGAGGATACTTGCAAAGATGGGCATTTTGACACATGCATGTATGAATATAATTTAAGTTCAAGGCCAGTAAGTGCCAAATATAACTCTGTGGGCAGCGGATGTATACGTCTCTCAGACAGCCCTCAGGATATTAATAAATTAGTTGCCTTTTGCTGCCGACTGCGATTCAAAGGCTTAAAATCACTTGTTTAAAACCGTAATGCTTAAAAGGCATGCAAATGATGATACGTTTTTGTGATCACGCAGCACAGCAACCTCATGTGAATGAGTAACTTAAGAAAGTGTGAATCTGTTGATATCATCCACTGAGACTCTGCTCTGCCCTGCAACCCCCCATTCACACACTTTCAAAAACTCATCGGATCTAGACAATCACAATAATTACTTATTTTGGAATGGCAAATTTTACACCCCTGTTCTTTTTCGGAAGCTGTTGAAATTTCTTAATATGAAGGTAATTGTTGATCATCAGATGTCTGAGTGTGACTATGTCCAGTATCAGAATAATACAGATCTGTATGAAACACGACACAACAAGAATAAATGAGCATGTTCAAATCAACTCTTTCCAGACTAATTCCACTAAATGTCTTAGAGAAAATCCAGATTTCTTTACCTGTGAGAAGTGAAGAGAGAATGATCAGTCCCAGCAGACACAGATCACATGATCAGCCATTTTCTGTTTCTGTCAGTCTTTCTCTTCATTATATAGTTACAGCTCCTCCTTTAATCACCATCAGCTCCTCCTGTGGTTGAGAACTTCCTCTGACCTAAGCCAGCTAGAGTTGACATATAGTGAAACTAACTCAGAGTTACATTTTACTCTCTGTAGATTGGGCTCATATAGACACAGACCAGTGTAGTTTTAACAGTGAGGATTTTGAATGGTCTTGGTCTTAGTTTAGGGCTTGGTCTTACTACACCTCTGAGTGATCCTTAACTTTCCTGTATTGAGTGTTGGATGTAAACACGGGGACAGAGCTGGGTAGTAACTGGTAACATGTAATCTGGATTACGTAATCAGATTCCAAAAATCAAGTAGTTGTAATTAGATTATATTGCATTTTAAAATACTACAGATTATAGTTACTTTTCTATTGATTACATGTTATTCTCATTGTCACAATTTCCTTTGACTTATTTTGGCCAACTTCCATTTAAGTGTATAATCTAGTATTTAAACCCCAGTTTCACAGACCAGGCTTAAGCTGTCTGTAAAACCAGGACTAGGAGTGTTAGCAATGTGAGCATTTTTATAACTGTGAACGTATTTCATTTAAGTCAACTAAAATAACACAATATTTCTCAAAGTACACAAAATATTTTGAGCTGCAGCATCATTCAGACTCACACAGACATCAAGAATCAGATATGAATACAACATGAGAAACACAGAGTTCTCTTCATTAGAACAGAGGGTGAGGTGTGTGCTTATATTGCCAGGGTGATGAGGGGGCAGACAAGGTGCAGGTGTGCATGATTAGCATTCAGGAGAGGTGATAGTTGAGGGAGTGCAGGTGAGGTCAAGGAGGAATGATGAGAAATTAAGTGCAGAAATGGTAGCTCTGTGACAGTACACCCCTTTCTGGGCTCCAAGACATCCCCTCGTACTCCACTAGTATTCCCAGGGGCACAGGCTAGGCGGCCATGAAGGGATGAGACTCAGCAGTGGCGGTCATGACGGGATGAGACTCTGGAACGGCGGTCATGATGGAACGAGACTCTGGAACGGCGGCCATGATGGAACGAGACTCTGGAACAGCGGTCATGATGGGACAGGACGAGACTCTGGAACGGCGGTCATGACGCGACAAGACTCTGGAACGGCGGCCATGACGGAACGAGACTCTGGAACGGTGGCCATGATGGGACGAGACTCTGGAACGGTGGTCATGATGAGACAAGACTCTGGAATGGTGGTCATGACGGGACGAGACTCTGGAACAGTGGCCATGATGGGACGAGACTCTGTAACGGCGGCCACGACGAGATGAGACTCTGTAACGGCGGTTGTTGTGGAAATTCTCAATACAAATCTGACTTCACCACTGACAATTTAAACAACTCCTAGTTATATTAATATATAATATAACAGTATCTCAAGGTAATTCCCTGAATTCCTGAATACTTACAATACAATCCAATACTTCCCTGAAGTATGGTGACGGCGTACCGTCAAAAAGCTACTATCACTACTTCAATCACACTTGGCTGTTACCTTTGTTGTCTTTTGAGTGTAGAAACTTTAGTACTTCTATTCCTCACTACCTCAATCACACTTTAGCTGTTACTTTTGTTGTCTTTTGAGTGTAGGATCTTCTATTTCTTAGCTGCGCAGCATATACCTGACATGACTTCCAAGTTGCTCTTTGTAGAAATGAAGTTTTATTTACGGCCGAGAGGTCACTCGTTACAACAACAGAGTGAGTCTCAATGAATCGAAAGATACATGCCTATTTAAGTCTTACAGTTGAGTAAAAATCAATGTCGTCTTCATTGTGATTTGTTCTGGTGATTGGTTTGTAATGATCTAATCATATGACTGGCCTTTGACCTGAGCATCCTTAGTCTGCATTTTCTGTACATTTCATGTTGACATAAATATTTCTATCACATGGTCATGACGGGACGAGAATCTGGAATGGCGGCTATGACGGGACAAGACTCTGGAATGGCGGTCATGACAGGACGAGACTCTGGAATGCATTTACAGGAGACAACAGGCATTGACAAATGTTTGGAGGTACTATGCCTCTTCACGGCTGTCCGTACTGAAATTAAAGGGGGGTCTGCTGACTTGGAAATCAAATTCATGCTTAAAGAAACACTCTTCCTGGCTCTGGGTATGGGACACAATGTTAACCACCGGGGCAGAAGGAACTATTGAATCATGTGCTTGTGTGAGGAGATCTAGGGCTGATGAGGATTTGATGCATTGGGCTACATGGGACTGTGGTATGGTGGAGCCACTTCACCTATGGTGAAAAAAGATCCACATATTAACAATACATCATCAATGTAACTGCAGAGAACAAGTGGTTGCTGAAGCTGCTGGGATCTGTTTGAAAATTGAATCATCTAATCCACTCAAAAACAAAAAAGTGTTTAAAAGTGCTCCCATTCCAGGGGACTACGTTGGAGAGCTCTAAAAATTGGGCAACCATTTTGGTAGAGGAACGAGCAGATCTTTGGTACCAAAAGAGTTGGTGCGCATTGTGCTGTCTGCTGTACGGAATGAGATTCAGACAGAGGAATACAGTTATACAGATGTCTTTATTGACAGCAACAGAGCAGATGGGATGATGGCAGGCAAGTAGGAAGTTCAAATGATATTTTGACTGTGTAGATGATGATAATAATGGAATGTCTTTTCTTACAGGAGATCATGGATGGACCAGAGGGAGGACAGATGGATGCACACACCTTGTTGGTATAAAACTGGCAGACACAGAGACTTGGATGAAGGAAGACGCTGGAGTAGAGAACAGGAGAACACACTGGAGATAAGACAGGAGGAATGCTGGAGAATAGTCACTTGGAGAAACATTGAGAGTCCTCTTGTTAGAACGAGACCAGACCATGAACAGAGGTGAAGTGTGTGCTTATATATGATGAGGGGGCAGATTGGTGTGTGTGATTAGCTTTCAGGAGAGGTGATGGCTGATGGAGTGCAGGTGAGGTCAAGGAGGGATGATGGGAAATGAAGTGCTGATCTGTGACATTATCATTGTAGTTACTGAATATTATAGTTATTATTGTTAGCTATTATATACTGTACTTAATTATTGTTACTGTTATTATACAGTAGTTACTGAATGTTATATTGTTATTATATAGTTATCATTACTGTTATCATTATAGTTAATGATTGTTATACAGTTATTGCTGTGAAGAGGCCTAATGAGGGAATGAAAGTATGACACTGTAACATGTAAGCTTTCCTTTTTAATGTCCTTTTAAAGTATCAAACATGTAAAAATAGAGTTCATGGGTTCGATGCATCAGTCGCTCGGCAGTCGCTCTGTGAGTCTGACAGACACGCGTCAGCTCGAACGTGACGTTCATCAGTCCTGATGGCGCTCGTTCTGACCCGTTCGTTTGCGTCTCTGCGCCTTTGTGCTTCTGCCCGGGCGGATCTTGTTGTCTTGGGTGGATGAGGACTTCTTTTCACTCTGATGGTTTCTCCGCCTCATTTCCTTTTTGGACCTCCGTTTGCCCCTCCTCTTCTGTTTAGTGAGGCTGTTGAGCGATGAAGTGAGGCTCTGGATCCTGCAGAAACACATGATGAATCTGAAATACTGGCTCTGAACTGAAGAATAAACACTGTCGAATCATTCGAGCTCTATATAAATCAGACTGACTGGACTATGAACACAGATGAATGAATAATCCATACTTTTTGGACAGGAGCGGGTTTCCAGCCATCTTGGGAAGGGCTTTTGTTTTCTCCTCTTCATTCTGTTCATCTCTCTGTAGAAACGACACACACAGACACACCGTTAACCAGCCGAACCTCGTTCACTCACCCATGTGGAACAGGTTAGTGCCGCTCACCTGCTGTGGTTCTAGCAATCTGTCTACTGATAGGTCGAGGTCGCTGATGGTCGTCACGGTGACGGTGTGGTTGGGATGGTCATACTGAATGCTCTCTGTCGTTGCCGTGATCACGTCTTCCAGCTCGTCCGCCTCATCTAAAAACACACACGTGTCACATGATGCTGACACCTGACCCCACACAACACACGTGACACTCACCCAGAGCCTCGCGGCGCTCCTGCAGCTGCTTCAGATACTCTTTGTGTCTCTGGAGGAACATCAGACAGGAACATCATCAGCTGCTGCTTCATCATCATCATCATCATCATCATCACCACACTCATCCTCACCTCCTCTCTGACGCGCTTCTGCTCCTCCTTCAGCTTGTTCCTCATCTCCTCCAGCGCTGCTCTCCGCCGCTCCAGCTTCCTCTTGTGGAAACCCGTCAGGAAATCTCTAAAACATTCAACACCTTTACAGCACAGCTATATATGTATATATATGGGCCATTAAGAGTTGGAAACATCTTGAAAATGGGTCTTTTTCCACAAATTTTGTATGTATGCAAATTGTATAAAATCCAAGGTACACATTTCTAGTAATCGTACAGTTAATTCTCATATTGGATTTTCAGAAAGTTTTGGAATATTTTTCCTCTTCCTAAATTTGTCACTACCGAAACATAATTTAATAAGAAGGGTTTTATTGACCTATTAAGATTTTCTTTACATCTACCTTGTAAATATATCTTTTGCTTTTCTTTTTTTTTTTTTTTATGTTTGCACAGGTAAATCAATAACAATTACAATTTTAACAATATTTCAAGTGTAATTTATGAGATTTGTTGTATTTTGAATACAATCTTTCTCTGTAAAAGTCAAAGTTGATCAAACTGATTGTTTGAGTGAAGGATTCATTAGTTTGAATAAACATTGAACCAAACACTATAATAACATCTTAGTTTGTCATTCAATATACTTCACTTTTGACTAAACATCCCATGTTTCTGCACGTTTCGGTAGTGACCACATCACATGACACAATTTAACTAGCATACTAAAACATATTAAAACACTAATGGTTTGCAAAACTGTACTAAAATTGTTTATTTCACCCAAATAAATGATTATGTTCCCTTTTGTCACTACCAAAACAATGATGTCACTACATGTGATGAAGTTTCGGTAGTGACAATTATAGACACTTTTGAGCCGCTCAAAGATGAAAACAATGGTTACATGATCACATGGTTAGGTTAGCTAACACAGTTCTGAACAGTCATGCACTCATAAACAGTATATTTAACGGAATAACACCCAACAAAGTTTGATTAATTGCAGAAAAAGGTTTGTTAATGACGTTCCTTAAAGCTCCACACAGATTTTCAGACTTTACATTAAGCTTACTGATATTTAAAACATTATTGTGAGATTCAATAGATAATAGAAGGATATTTGTAACTTGGGTAAAGTTGGTTTTATATTTGCACATTCGGACATCCGTATTCAATAGCCTTGTTAATCACACTACATTGGACATTCAGTGGACATTCACAAGTAAATATGCCATTAAAACAATACTTGCCTATTTTGATCGACTGTGAAAAATGTTGTAAGTTGACAATCGTTGGTTGTCAATATCATGTCGCTGCTTAAAATTCGCAAACATTAATTTATTGCACATTTATTGGAAAGTCTGAATTTATAAGAAGTCCGAATGTGCGAATATAAAACCAACTTTACACAAGTATATTACTAAACATTTACAGTTTGAATGCTTTTAAAATGTGTTTATTGGTTATGGGACAGCAGTTTGCATCAATTCAGTAGAATGAAAACATATATACTATAGTTACAAACACTGTGACATTATATATATATATACACATGTGTATTATTATTCATGTGTGTTACGCATATGTGGGTATGTATATGTATGCATGTATGTTGTCACATTAATGTCACAGTGCTTAATCCCCAAATAAACTGATTTACAGCTGCTGTAATCTCATCCTAACTGAAGTGCTGAATTAATGTCACTTACTGTCTGTCTTTATCATCGAACATCAGCACACATTTACGCTGCTTCTGTTTCGCTCCACTTTTACCATTTGTTTTCTGCTTTAATTTGCTGTTCTTAGCCATTTTTCCTCGAGTTTAGTCTCGTACTAAACACGTGTGACGCGCTACAAAACTTCCGCTTCTGAGCACTACCGGAAGTGCCAAAATAAAGGTCCTCCACAGAACACAGATTTAAAATAAAAGTCCTCTTGAAGAAAAGCTTTCAGTTGATATCTGATCTGGCTTTGAGGTCTTTTACATTTCATCTCGTTCACAGAGGCATTTCTGATCAATAAAATGTCTCTGAATTATAAACACTATTTGACCCAGGCTTATATAAATGTGTTTTTATAGGTAATAAATTGAATTAGTGTCATGTTTAATCAAATCCACACAAACACATGATGGTTCTTCAACGGCATCTGCAGTTTTATTACAAAAAAAAATTCAAAAGACGTAGAAATTCAGACAAACACGTGAAAGAAAGAGTGAAAGCTGAACGAGTGAATGTGACGGAGCTGCGGAGAGAGAGAGTTATTATAGTTAGATATTAAAACACAACCAGAACCTTTAGATTAAATTATTAAAACACTAAATAATACACACGCTTGTTTTTATAGTCTTTTTTTCCCTCACTTCTGCCGTGGATGTGACTGTTACATCATTCATCATCATCACGTGTTGTCATAATAAAAGTCCCGCTGTCACATTTCCAAATATATAAAATAATAAAGACAAACTACTAAAGCAAAATAACAAAAACACATCAGAAACTAAATATGAAGTAATTACACATGATGAAGCATTAACGTCGCCATGTGAAATAATTATATAAAACCCTCCATGTATGTCTCGCACTAAGACTTTGGTCTATAAGACACAGTTCTGTACAGTGTGTGTGTGTGTGTGTGAGTGTGAGAGGTAGCTGCAGAAAGATGAACCGTTTATTTACTAGATCAGACACTGACTGAACCGTGTGTGTGTCAAACTAATATACATCTAATATTAACAGGATCATCACTAACATACAGCTCAGGCAGATTCTGAGTGTGTGTGTGTGTGTGTGTGTGTGTGTGTGTTTCTACTTATTATATGCAGTTTCTCTTCATGAATCTGTACACGTGTGAATCTCATGAATCTGTCATGTTTCAAGCGCATTTACTACTAAACTCTCTGTTTAAACTGAATATAACTGATTGGTATGTGGGGCAGACAGGAGATTCCTCCGATCCGTGTGTGTGTGTGTGTGTGTGTTATGAGGCGGCGATGGTGGTCCCTCCTCCCAGGCGCAGCAGTATCTGCTGGCAGTCCTGCAGCGAGCGCCGGTCGCCGACTCTCTCCAGCGTGCGCTTGGCTTCGGCCAGCAGTCGGGCGCGGTGACCCGGCGGCGTGAGCAGCGGCAGCGGCAGGTGACGGCACGCCAGCAGGATGGCATGAGCTCTCTCGCGCTCGCCTCCGTCTGCTGCGGAACACACACAGGGCGTCAACACCGTCATACAGCAGCAGCTGACCTGTGTGTGTGTGTGTGTGTGTTAGAGAGTGTGTGTTTACCTGCTGTGGTGTAGTTGTGTGTTCGGTGTCGCAGCAGCTGGTGTGTGCGTGTGGGACTGGCTCCTGCCATCAGCCTGACCGTCGTCTCGTGCAGGAACAGCTGAAATCACACACACACGCGTGTTTAAACATGCAGAGGTCAGGCACAGAGGTCAGCTGTAGACTGGGGTCAAAGGTCACCTTGTGCTGGGCTTGTCTGTGGGCTTGTCCGAGCTTCCGCAAAGAGCTCAGGTCCCTTTGGAATCCGGCCAGTTGGGATCCAGGGGCGGGGCCAGGCTCTCCGTTAGACCCGCCCCCACGCTGCCATAGGCTGGTTCTCAGAGTCAGGAGGAGGTCACAGACCAGAAGCTCCACCCCCTGAGAGCGTGTCGGAGAAGATGATTGGATATTTTATAACTACAATGATAACTATAGCGATAACTATAATAACAATAAAGATAACTTTAATAATATGTTAGCAACCACACCAACAGATGAAAACTTTAATGATAACTATAACAATAACTATGGTGATAACTACAATAACAAGAACGATGAATAATGTGATAACACAAACAATAGCTATAATGATAATATATTAGCATCCACACCAGCAAACGATAACTATAACGATAACTATAACAATAACTATAACGATAACTATAATGATGACTATTTTTGCATCCACACAAGCAGACGATAACTATAACGATAACTATAACGGTAACTAACGATAACTCTAACAATAACTATTTTTGCATCCACACAAGCAGACGATACTCTAACATAACTCTAAATAACTAACGATAACTCTAACTATAACTATAACGATGACTATTTTTGCATCCACACAGCAACAATAACTATAACTATGATACTATTTTTGCATCCACACTAGCACTATACGATACTATAACGATAACTATGACTATTTTTGCATCCACACCAGCAGACGATAACTATAACGATGACTATAACTATATCCTATATACAATAACTATAAATGATAACTATAACAATAACTATTTTTGCATCCACACAAGCAGACGATAACTCTAACAATATCTCTAATGATAACTAACGATAACTCTAACGATAACTAAAACAATGACTATTTTTGCATCCACACTAGCAGACAATAACTATAACGATAACTATAATGATAACTATAACGATAACTATAACGATATATTTTAGCATCCCACCAGCAGACGATAACTTTAACGACAACTATAACTATAACGATGACTATTTTTGCATCCACACAGCATAGCTACGATAACTAGCTATAACGCCCATCTAACTTTAACGACAACTATAACTATAACGATGACTATTTTTGCATCCACACCAGCAGACAATAGCTATAACGATAACTATAACTATAACAATAACTATAACGATGACTATTTTTGCTCCACACCAGGCTATAACGATATATAACGCTATAACGATGACTATTTTTCATCCACACCAGCAGACGATAACTATAACGATGACTATATAACTATAACGATGACTATTTGCATCCACACCAGCAACAATACTATAACGATGACTAACGATAACTAACGATGACTATTTTTGCATCCACACCAGCAACATAATTATAGATAACTATAACAATAACTATAACGATAAGTATTTTAGCATCCACACCAGCAGACAATAGCTATAATGATAACTATAACGATGACTATTTTTGCATCCACACCAGAAGACAATGACTATAACGATAACGATAACTATAACAATGACTATTTTTGCATCCACACCAGCAGACGATAACTATAACGATAACTATAACAATGACTATTTTTGCATCCACACCAGCAGACGATAACTATAACAATGACTATAACGATAACTATAATGATGACTATTTTTGCATCCACACTAGCAGACAATAGCTATAACGATAACTATAACGATAAGTATTTTAGCATCCACACCAGCAGACAATAACTATAACGATAACTAAAACGATAACTATAACAATGACTATTTTTGCATCCACACTAGCAGACAATAGCTATAACGATAACTATAACGATAACTATAACGATAAGTATTTTAGCATCCACACCAGCAGACAATAACTATAATGATAACTAAAACAATAACTATAACGATGACTATTTTTGCATCCACACTAGCAGACAATAGCTATAACGATAACAATAACGATAACTATAACGATAACTTATTTTGCATCCACACCAGCAGACAATAACTATAACTATAATGATGACTATAACGATAACTATTTTAGCATCCACACCAGCAGACGATAACTATAACGATGACTATAAAGACAACTCTTTTAAATTAGAATATTTTCTTTAACTGTGAAAATATTGGTCTGTTTATTTTCAGTTTTGTCTCTTTAAAAGCTGAGCTCTTTGCTTAGTTATAGTTGTGGTGGGGACTTATTAAAACTTTAAATTAAAGCGATTATTAAAACTTTACGGTAATAGTTATCGTTAAGGATTGTTGTTTGTGTGTCACATGCTGTCCATGTAGAGTGTTGTAAATCAATCGTGCTCCCTCAGAAGTGAGTGTGTGTGTGTACCTTGTGCAGCCAGGTGTTGTTGTGCGACTGACACACACTGATGTGCAGGTGCGCACTGGCGCGCTGACAGTGCCCGAGGCAGCTCACGACCCCCTCACCCTTCTGCGGACACACGCTCATCTGCACGGCCTTACACAGCGCCAGCACGGCCTTGGGCAGCGGGTGACTGACACACACAAACACACACACGTGCGGTTAGACCGGGGCATCATGGGACTAAACACATTCAGGTGGCCAAACACTCACTCTAGCGTGTGAAGCGCTCGCGGCATCCGCTCCGCCTCCGCCAGCAGTGACCTCACCGATGCATCATCACCCTGCAGCCAATGAACCGCAGCCTTCAGGACCGACGCCCACCAGCGGCACACGGGGTCCCTCACTGCACAGACCACACCGTTTAGACGTCAGTGTGTGTAGATGGAGAAAAAACACACAGCAGAGGGAGTGACACGCACCTGGTGTTGAGTTCTGATTGGCCAGCGCGGGGAAAGGGGCGGTCGAGGGGGCGGAGTCTTCAGTGCAGCTGTTCAACAGCTGCAGGAACTCCAACACACCAGTGAACTCCCTACAGAGAGGCAACGTCACTCACTAGCAGGACAGAATGACTGTGTGTATATGTGTGAGTGTGTGTGTGTAAATACCCAGCGTCCTCGGCGTGTTTGCTGCTCTGCGGCTCGATCAGCGTGTGAACAGCTCTCTCCAGGAGCTTCTCACAGAAGCAGCGGTGCAGCTGAGCGATGGGATCCGCTGCGGACAGAAACACACGTTAAACCTGCAGCTGCACACTCAGTCCGCCCGCCAGTCCATCTGCGGCCGTTACCTTCATCTCTCTGAGAGGTGAAAACCTGCTCGCTGCTCTCCGACCTCACCGACCAATCACAGCTCAGGAAAAACTGACGGCCCAGCGGCGTGAAGATCCAGCGCAGGCAGTCTGGGAGGAGCTTAGAGTCTGATGGGAGGGGCTTAGAGTCTGACTGACAGGCCAGAGCCTCGGCACAGCTTAACAAATAACCCTGAGAGAGACAGACGGTTACTATAAGAAGCGTGTTGCGTGTCACACGCGTGTGCAGCAGACGGATGAACTCACCGGCAGACAGCTGAGATGTTTCCCCAGCGCTGCTCTCAGGCTGATGGCGGCCGTCACATAGATCTGGATCTGCTGAGCCACAGACATCTTCCCCTCGGCGCTTTCAGTCAGATTGACGGCACTCAGAGACACACACACGCCCCACAGCGGACGCTGCTCCATCTTACCTGAACACAAGGACACACATCCGCTCACTGATTGGCCCTCGGCGCTCATGTGACTTCGTTACACACAGACACACACACACACCTGTGAGCTGCAGCTGGCTGAGTTTGTGATACACCAGTGCTGCGTCCCGCGAGCTTGTCTGTGACTCCTCCCCCTCGTGCCGCCCTCCAACCAGACGCACCAGCCAGCCAAGAGGGGCGGGTCTCCGCAGGCAGTAGCGAATCAGGTTCCAGGAGAGGGAGCAGATGATGTCGAGGGTGGAGGAGGGCAGGACTCTGGATAAGACGGACAGACACGTCTGCAGACTCGCCACAGCGGCTGTGTAATCGCCCTGAGAGACACACACAATCATCACCTGATCACACTGCAAGCACAAATATCAAACTTACTCTCTTTTGTGTGTGTGTGTGTGTTTGCTCACCCGGTAGAGCTGCAGGTCGGCCTGTTTGCGGTGCCTCCAGAAGCGCACTGATGTGGGCGAGTGAAGGGGCGTTACCGGCTCCCACAGGTACAGCACTCGGACACACCCCCAGACCACGCCCACCCCGCTCAGCAGCCACACCAGAAACCACGGCAGCACACACCACAGCCACGCCCCTAACACACAGACAGACAGATGTGACATCACTATAAAGAGCAGAATCACGGTCGCACGACTCAAAGCCGCTCCTGAACTCACCGAAGCTCTGCGTCTGTCCGGGCAGAGAGAAGAGCGAGCGCGAGGATCCGTGAGCGGCGCCCAGACCCGTCCCGTCCTCCTCGGCGCCCAGCAGAGACGGCAGAGGGTTGAGCGACAGGCACAGGAAGGTGAGCGCGCAGAGCAGCAGACGCGAGCGGTCCATCACGCCGACTGACGAGGGTGAGTCCGGCTCGCTCTTCACCTGAAACACACCGGGCTCCAGTCAGACTCTACATGTCACAGTCTGATTAGCATGTTTGTGGATGTCAGACGCACCTGCTCGTGCTCCAGCAGTGGGCTGCCCGGCTCGGAGTCGATGCAGAAGGGCGAGAGCTGAGCGGGAGAGCTGGAGCCGGAGTCAGACGGAGGAGGAGAGATGAAGGCCGACTCGGGCTTCAGATCCAGATCATCAGACACGCACACTGACTCTGACAGACAGAGGAGAGAGAGAGATCAGTGAGCGCCGGCGTCAGAACGGAATCATGAAAACAGATCCGGCGGAGGCGACTCACTGTTCTTCTGGCTGGCCATCTTCAGCGCCAGGTTCTCCTGCCGGAGCTTATGGTTCACCTGCTGCAGGTATTTGATGTAGTCGATGGCTTTGCGCAGAACACCGGACTTATGCATCTGTCATTCAAAACAGACAATCAGACCCTTATGACAACACACAAACCTCTAAAGCTCCCAGCATGCATTGCGGCGACACACACCTTGGCGTCGCTGCCCATGACGAGGTCACGCAGCTCCAGGATCTTGTCGTTGATGGACGAGCGGTAGCGCTTCTCGATGATGTTGTGCGTTGTGCGTCGCTCGCCCTCTTTCACGACTCCTCCCGGTCCCGTGGTAACAGCCATACTCTGATCCATGGACACCCTGGCTCCGCCTCCACTGTGGGTGGTGCCCGATGGCAGCTGCTTGATTGGCAGCTTGTCTCCACCCCCCATCACCATGGGAACAGTGGTCAGAATGTTACTGCTCATCAGTGTCTGTGAAAGAGAACGACAACAGGCAGAACCATAAAGAGAACATTCTGACACTGAAAAGGATCTTACACATTTTATATATTTTTTTTTTTTTATTACTATTATTATTATTTTTTTTAAAGCATAGATGCTCCAAACTGCGTGTAGCACTTAATTTACGATAGAGGCAAGGAGGAGTCATGAGGATTGATCTTCAGCTTGAGGAGCCAATTGAGTTGAGGTTTAGTCACAAGCTCTTTTATTTATTTTCATTGGTTAAATATTTGTAAAACCCACATACAGGTGCAAAAGATGACCAATAGAATTGATAAAAAATAAAATAAAACTAAAATTACAAAATATAGAGATAAGAGGTTTCCAGCAACAATATATTCTTATTTGTAGCATTTATTTATTTATTTACTTAGTTATTTTTTGGCATTTAATAATTTTCCACGGCACACCTGACAACCTGTCATAGCACACTAGTGACGTAACGCTCACATTCCCTCCAGTCTACCAGAGAATGTCGATTTTCCTTATTAGCAGATAATTATGATTATGTTCAAAATGAACAAATTTAGCTCTCCTACTGAAATCTCCATTGATCTACTGATGTTTTTAGACTGTGGAAAAACTAGTGATCAGGTGTTTTCAATCTCATCTGAAATAAGCAGTTACAAGTAACGTGCATTACATAATCATATAACTTTTTTGATGTAATGAGTAAAGTAACACATTACAAGTACTGTGCATTACGTAATCAGATTACTTTTTGATGTAACAAGTAATGCATTACAAGTAACGTGCATTACATAATCAGATTTTTTTTTGATGAAACAGGTAACGCATCATAAGTAATGTGCATTACGTAATCAGATCACTTTTTGATGAAACAAGTAACACATTACAAGTGATGTTCATTATGTAATCAGATTACTTTTTGATGTAACAAGTAATGCATTACAAGTAATGTGCATTACTTAATCAGATCACTTTCCGATGTAACAAGTGAAATAACGCATAACAAGTAACATGGATTACATAATCAGATTATTTTTTTGATTAATCAAGTAACGCATTACAAGTAATGTGCATTATGTAATCAGATTACTTTCAGATGTAACGAGCATTACAAGTAATGTGCATTACGTAATCAATCACATTTTTGATGTAACAAGTAACACATTACAAGTGATGTTCATTATGTTCAGATTACTTTTTGATGTAACATAATCAGATCACTTTTTGATGAAACATGTAACACATTGCAAGTAATGTGCATTACTTAATCAGATTACTTTCTAATGTAATGAGTGAAATAATGCATTACAAGTAACATGCATTACGTAATCAGATTACTTTTTTGATGTTACAAGTAACGCATTACAAGTAATATGCATTACATAATCAGATTACTTTTTTGATGTCACAAGTAACGTTCATTACGTAATCAAATTACTTTTCTGATGTAACAAGTAATGCATTACAATTCACATACATTACGTAATCAGAGTACTTTTTTGACATAACTGCAAATACAATCTAAACACAAATACATTTATTTACAGCCAAAAAACGTTTCTGCAGATGAAGTATTTTCAAAAACAACAGTCACAGTAATAGTATGAATTGTAGCTGAAATATAGCCAGTGACGCATGATGTCCAATTTAGTGGACAGATTATTAATCAGAATTTCCTCCAAATCTATAATCAATACTTGGAAAATTTAACAATGATATGACTCCTACAACATTTTTTACCTGAAAGAGTCTCCTAGGATAGAAGGAATGGATGGATATTCCGGAACAACTTGACATTTCTGATTGGCCGTCGGCCATCTTGGTTTTGGAGAAAAAAGAAATGTCCACATACAAGGCTTGCCACTTGGTGGCAGTGTAAAGGATGATGCACTAGGGTCCACTGTAGTGGTTGATGTGCAACTATGCCATCAAAACCCATGCATACGCAAGAAAATGCTTTTTAATAACGGCTCACTGAAGCAACCTCTATGTGTGAAAGGGTTAAAATAATAATACTAACAAAAATTACAATAAATAAAGAAAATAAGCCATTATTTGGCAATATTTTCTTATGACAATGTAACAAATATATAAGCACTTTCAGATTAATATTAAATAGAAAATAAAAAAATTATTGAAACTTCTTTAAAATAGTGATATTTCTGACAGTCTATCATGGTTGTAAGTGTACTGTAATGCCTTTTATGTCATGTGACTTACAGGAACCTGCAGTGCGGTGGTCTGGATGGGTGCAGTGAGGGTCGTGATGCCCGACGGGTTCTGTACGGTCGACAGAACCTGTGTCCCGTCCGGTTTCAGTGTGGTCAGAACCAGAGAGTCCGTCTTCAGGATCTGAGGCTGGTGCACCAACAACTGAGGGCCAACCAGAACACAGCATCACAGTTTCACAGTTTGAAATGAGTATGCAGTATACACTATATAGGTTGTGAATTGCAGCAGGGAACTGTGGGTAAACGTGTGCATGTGACGTACAGGCACTTGTTGAGACATTGTGTGCATGGGCGTTGTCGACAGCGTCTGGATGGTCTGACCGGCTGGAGTCAGCACACGCTGGTGCTGGATCGTCATTGGCTGGACCTGCGGTGATGTCACAATGCTCTGCATCTGTGGCTGGAGGACTGAGAGGAGATACAGCTGTGTGAACAACGCTCATGTGTGTATTTTCTTTGTGCGTGTGTGTCTGTGTGCGTTTCTCACCCTGGAAACCCGTGCCGTGGTTCTGCTGGCAGATCACCTGGTTCTGGATGAATCGGGACGGCGTGGCGGTCGGCGTGATCATCACCGTCTGCGGCTGCGCCTGCGTCTGCACAGCCAGCGTCTGCATGGGGAACGTCTGCACCTAACGAATCAGAGCATGAAGAGGTGTGGTCAGAGTGTGAGGGGTGTGGTCAGAGTTTGAGGGGGTGTGGTCATGTGTGATAGGTGTGGTCAGAGTGTGAGAGGTGTGGTCATGTGTGATGGGTGTGGTCAGAGTTGAGGGGGTGTGGTCATGTGTGATGGGTGTGGCCAGGCTCACCTGTGTGATCGGCTGTGGTCGCGGCTGCAGCAGCGGTGGTGTGCGTGTCTGCGTCTGTATCGGTGTCTGTGTTTGCGTCTGTGTCTGCGTCTGGCTGCTGGCCTGTACAGGTGTGTGAGGGGGGGTCAGTATGGTGCTGGGGGCCGTCTGTGGGAGGGGCCTCACAGGGGCCACAGATCCCCACCCATCTGATCCTCAAAGAGATCCGGGAAATCCACCTGATTACTGACGAACTGCAGCATCTCTGCAAGGCACAAACACACACAATATTATAAAATTTATGTTGGATTGTGACTGTTGTGTGTAACACGTGTTGAAATATACTGCCTCAGATGACTTATGAAAGCAGTAGTGATTAACACAGTTCATCATGAACCTCACAATGACTGATAATTAAATAAATTCATTATTATGGGATGCTGTGTAAAGTTGAAAGAGGCGGAGCTTTGAAGAAGGTAGAAGGTAGCCGTAACACACTCCTGACCCTGACCCTTTGACCTCTGATAATGAGATGAAGGTCAATGAGATGAAGGTCAGTGACTCAAGGCCAGTGCTGAGGTGATAACACTGATAACACACACCAGACACTGTGTTCTTTGTTTTGTTGTACTGATTTATGGCATCATCACAGTATTAGCACAGTAATGACTGATACTGTCACACCTGCAGCATCATAAGACAAGTTACTGCTCGCACAGGACAAAACAAACCAGTGTTTCCAGTAGAGTAATGTCACGAGAACGTCCTATTTCTCACCCTGTCTGGAATACTTAATTCTGGACAGATTTGTCTGAATAATGAGACTGGGTTCAGAACAAATCACTGTGTTGTCATATTAATATACAGAGTTGATATATAGTAACGCACGGCTCTATATATAAGTTGGATATAGTATCGCACGCTCTCTATATAAGTATATATAAGTTCGCACAGCTCTCTATATAAAGTCGGATATATAAGTATCGCACAGCTCTATATGAATTGATATGTATGTATCGCACAGCTCTCTATATAAAGTCGGATATATATATCATACAGCGATATCATAAAGTCAGATATATAAGTCGCACAGCTCTCTATATAAATAGTATCGCGATATATATAAAGTCAATAATAGTCTCGCACGCTCTCTATATAAAGTCGGATATATAAGTATCGCACAGCCTCTCATATATAAGTATCGGCTCTCTATATAAGTTGATATATAAGTTCGCACAGCTCTCTATAAAGTTGATATTATGTATCGCACCTCTCTCTATATAAATATATATATATAAAGTTGGATACCCGCACAGCTCATATACAGTATATATAAGTATCATACAGCGATATATATAAATTGGATATATAAGTACGCACAGCTCTCTAATAAAGTCGGATATATAAGTATCATACAGCGATATATATAAAGTTGGATATATAAGTATCGCACAGCTCTCTATATAAAGTTGGATATATAATTACCGCACAGCTATATACAAAGTTGGATACACAGCTCTATATACAAAGTTGATATATAAGTACCGCACAGCTCTATAATAAAGTTGGATAATGTACCGCAAGCTCTATATACAAAGTTGGATATATAAGTACCGCACAGCTCTATATTACTTGGATATAGTACTCTATATACAAAGTTGGATATATAAGTACCCGCACAGCTCTATATACGCTCTGTATATATAAGTTCGCACAGCTCTCTATATAAAGTTGGATATATAAGTAACGCACACTCTCTATATAAAGTTGGATATATAAGTACTCTCTATATAAAGTCGGATATATAAAACAGCGGATATATAAAAAGTTGGATATATAGCACGCTCTATATACAAAGTTGGATATATAAGTACCGCACAGCTCTATATACAAAGTTGGATATATAAGTACCGCACAGCTCTATATACAAAGTTGGATAATAAGTACGCACAGCTCTATATATAAAGTTGGATATATAAGTACCGCACGCTCTATATACAATATATATAAGTATCTCTCTATATAAAGTTGATATATAAGTCCGCACAGCTCTATATACAAAGTTGATGTACCGCCAGCTCTATATACAAAGTTGGATACACAGCTCTTAAAGTTGGATATATAAGTACGCACAGCTCTATATACAATTTGGATATATAAGTACCGCACAGCTCTATATACAAGTTGATATATAAGTACCGCACAGCTCTATATACAAGTTGGATATAAAGTACCGCACAGCTCTATATACAAAGTTGGATATATAAGTACGAGTTGGATATATAAGTACCGCACAGCTCTATATACAAGTTCTCTATATATAAAGTTGGATATATAAGTACGCACAGCTCTATATACAAAGTTGGATATATAAGTCCCGCACAGCTCTATACAAAGTTGGATATATACCGCACAGCTCTATATATAATTGGATATATAAGTACAGTATATACAAGTTGGATTATAATACCGCACAGCTCTATATACAAAGTTGGATATATAAGTACCGCACAGCTCTATATACAAAGTTGGATATATAAGTACCGCACAGCTCTTATACAAAGTTGGATATAAAGTACCGCACAGCTCTATATACAATTGGATATAAGTCTATATAAAAGTTGGATATATAAGTACCGCGGCTCTAGTTGATATATAAGTCTATTACAAAGTTGGATATATAAGTACCGCACAGCTCTATATATAAAGTTGGATATATAAGTACCGCACAGCTCTATATACAAAGCACTGTGCGGTACTTATAAAGTTGGATATAAGTACGCACAGCTCTATATACAAATATATAGTACCGCACAGCTCTATATACAAAGTTGATATAGTCTGTTGGATATAAGTATCTATATTCAAGTACGGTACTGTGCTGTGCGGTACTTATAAAGTTATATCTCGTATACAACAGCTCTATATACAAAGGGATATATAGGCACAGTCAGTCGGATATAAAGTCGGAGTATGTCTATCCCAGTTTAAACAAATTCAGGTGAAATGTGTTTAATGTCAATATGTGAATAATTTCTTCTTGGTTTGGTGATATATATATAAGAGCTGGAGGTGAGGTAGACAGAGTTCATGAGATTCAGCCCTGCAGATTCATTTCATCTTCTCGATTTCAAAGATTTAGAAACACCAGAGATCGTGTGTGTTTGTTCTTTCACATGTGACACAAACACACTCGTTATGTAACACCTTCATCTCTGCTGGAGATCCAGAATATTCCAGAAGATCATCAGACAGAACGACACAGTCACATACACACACACATTACTCTCAATCACATCAGTGTGCAAATGAAAATAATAATCACACACACACGAGGAAATCAACTCCAGCTGTTTGAGCGTCTGTCTTTAGAGAGAATCGCTGAGATGAGACGGACGATCAGCTTCAGTTGACACATGTTCAGCTTCAGTTCGTTCACATGATCTTACACAGACCGAACAGAGAGGTTTAGTTTGTGTTTGTCTTAAGACTGATCATCCCTCATCTCTACACAACACACTTCTTCAGCAGGACTAGAGTGAACTCATGCTGTACGCCAGATGTTCAAATACATTCTTAAAAGTCCAGCTACAAGACGATACAACAACTATATGACTGTCGGCGCAAAATCACAGCACAAGACAGCGACTGTATCAGGTGAAGCGTGGAGCGACATGTGAGTTTAATGATCTAAACATTCATTCAGACCGACTGAGAATCTGATGCTTCTATCCAAAGTGACTTACACTGCATTACTGCAATCATGATTCACTGTACAATCTCATCAATCATGCATTCAAACACACGGCCTGGATACACATCAACAACCTAACAACAACAACACAAACAATACAACACAACAATAACAACAACAAACAACCAACAACACAAACAATAACAACAACACTAACAATGAAAACACCGACAACTACAACACAAATCACACAAACAATAACAACCCCTAAAAACTAATATCTACGCCAATAACAATCACACTTAGCTGATAACAACCCTAATGCCACCAATACTATTAACAAAATAAATACATAAATAAAACATCAACACTAACCCTAACCACACTAACAACAATAACACCAATTACAACAACACTAATAATAATACTGATGTTGTTATTGCTTTTGTTATTAGTGGTGTTGTTGTTATTGGTTAATAAACACTTATATTAACACTAATAACAACAACAACAACAACAACAACAACACCAATAACAATAACATTAATGTCTGTTTGTGGAGTTGTTTAATCAGATCTTGAGATATTTAACGTCTTTTATCTTCAGTTGTTTTCATCTAAGGCTGTGGCTGGAAGTCCTTGTAGTTATTGTGTTTCTTTTCAGTGATTATGGTTGTTAACAGCAGGTGTTCATCACTAATGCTCAATTGTAACTTAATTATCTCATTAACGTTCACTCTGCTTCAGTGTCACATTGATTTAACTCTGGGGATTTTGCTGTGTAAGACTATTAATAACAACAACTACTCTAATAAAATCAATAACAACAATATTAATAACAACTACACTAATAAAATCACTATTAACAATATCAACACAGCTAATAACAACACTAATAGCAACAACAACACACTAATAATAACAATAGTAACACCAATTACACCAAAAACTACAACACTAACCCTTAAAACACTAATAATAGACTATTAATAACAACAACTACACTAAAGTCATATTATAAACAACTACACCACTATAACATCACTAATAACAACAACACAATAATAACAACTCAATAATAACACCACTTACACCAAAACTACAACACTAACCCTTACAACACTAATAACCACTAAAACTCAACACTAAAAACTCAAATAAAAACACTAATAACACTAATAACAACCCTAATGCCGCCACCCCACCACCACCACCACCAACAACAACAACACAACACACTAATAAAGACAATAATAATAACCCTAACAACAACAAAAACACCAATAAAATCTGCATTAATAACAATAACCCCAATTACAACAACACTAACAATATTGCTACTGTTATTGTTATTAGTAGTGGTGTTGTTATTGGTGTTACAACACTTAAAATAACACTAATAACACCAATTACACCAAAACTACAACACTAACCCTTACAACACTAATAACCACAACAAAAACTCCAATAAAAACACTAAAAACAACGCTAATAATAACCCTAATGCCACCAATAATAACAACAACACCAATAAAGACACTAATAATAACCCTAATAACAACAGAAACACCAATAAAATCTGCATTAATAACAACAATACAACACTAATAACCACAACAAAAACTCAAATAATACACTAATAATAACCCTAATGCCACCAATAACAACAACAACACTGATAACCACACTAATAATAAACTTGGGTAAAGCTGGTTTTATATTTGCACATTCGGACTTCTGATAAATTCAGACTTTCCAATAAACGTGCAATAAATTAATGTTTGCGAATTTTAAGCAGCGACATGATATTGACAACCAACGATTGTCAACTTACAACATTTTTCACAGTCGATCAAAATAGGCAAGTATTGTTTTAATGGCATATTTACTTGTGAATGTCCACTGAATGTCCAATGTAGTGTGATTAACAAGACTATTGAATACGGATGTCCGAATGTGCCAATATAAACCAACTTAACCCAAGTAAACTACACACTAATAACCACAACAGAATCTCCAATAAAAACACTAAAAACAACGCTAATAATAACCCTAATGCCACCAATAATAACAACACCACCAATAAAGACACTAATAATAACCCTAACAACAACAAAAACACCAATAAAATCTGCATTAATAACAACAATACAACACTAATAACCACAACAAAAACTCAAATAATAACACTAAATAACCCTAATGCCACCAATAACACAACAACAACACTGATAACCACACCAACATTAACCACACTAATAACAACAACAACACCAATAAAATCTGCATTAATAATAACAATAACCCCAGTTACAACAACACTAATAACACTAACAATATTGATGCTGTTATTGTTATTACTGATGGTGGTGTTATTGGTGTTAATAAACACTTATAATAACCACACTAACAACCAACATTAATAACGCCAATAACAACAACACTAATAATAGACTATTAACCCTTACAACACTAATAATAAGACTATTAACAACAAAAACTACACAAATAAATCACTAATACTATTAATAACAACTACACCAATAACACCACTAATACACCAATTAACAACAAAAACTACAACACTAGCCCTACAACACTAATAACCACTACAAAACTCAAATAAAACACTAAAAACAATGCTAATAATAGCCCTAATGCCACCAATAATAACAAAACACAATAAATCTGCATTAATAATAGAATAACCCCATTACAACAACACTAATAACACTAACAATATTGATGCTGTTATTGTTATTACTGATGGTGGTGTTATTGGTGTTAATAAACACTTATAAAAACAACAATAACACAACAACAACATTAATAACACCAATAACAACACTAGAATCTACAACAACAGTAATAATAAGACTATTAATAACAACAACTACACTAATAACTTCATTAATAACAATATTATCACCAATAACACCACTAATAATAACAACAACAGTAACACTAACAACACTAATAATAACGCTAATAACTCCAATGATAGCAGCAGCCCTCAGAACAACATCTTTATTCTGCATTCTTTGATTTATCTCACACACACACATACACACACACATGATGATGATGATCAACACAGATGATGATGAAGAGTTCATCGACACCTGCACACCAGAACAACCAGACTCAACTAGACTCTCTACTGTAATGGGTTATGATAATAATCAATGATATCTGAGGTGAATCTGATCATTTAATAGCTGAACAGCACATTATCACACACTCTTCATCATCATCCTCTCCTCCTCCTCCTCCTCTCTCACCGTCGATGTCTCCCAGCGTGAACTCATCGCCCAGCTCGGATAAGCTCGGGTCCATCGTGTCCATGAACTCTGAGGCGTCCATGATGCTCGCGCGGCTCCGGGCGCGATGTCGCGATGTCGCGTGTCTCTGTCGGTGTATTCGCCTCTCACAGCATCTACAGACTCCGTACGTTCGCTCGGTTCCGGTGTCGGACGAGCGCTCACAGACCAAACGCGGCCATCTTGCGCCCAAGCATTGACGTCATTCACAAACAGCGCCTGTCAATGACGCTCTCCTCTGATTGGCTCGCGCTCGGCCATGGCCGTCGTAAGATCGGGCGCTGTCGACCAATCAGATCGCCCGCTCGAGCGTGGCCTGATTGTACGTCGATGAGCAGAGGCGCTTCGGTCATTTGCATTCGGCCCTCCCCTCAGATTAAACCCCGCCCAGGCCGCTCTGAGTGAATGAAGGCGGTTATGAATATTTAATGAACAGGCAGCGGATTGGTGAGAGGGCCGTTGAATATGTAAATACGGCTGAAGTGTCTATTTGTGTGTAAACTGTGAAGTTACATCATCATCATCAGCATCAAATCTAATTTTAGCGCTTTTAACACCAGAAAGACAGTTGCAAAAAATAATCATTTAAATGTTAGATTATATTTATTTATGATTATTAATGTTTAATAGTATTCTCTGACTAGAATGCTTTTAAAAGGTCACATTCATACTTATCAAAAGTTGTATTGCGTGTAATGTCAAGCTGACTGTTTTATGATCATAAGATTAGGAAAGGTTATGAATTCACTTCTATTTAAAGCATGCCTTTTATTCCCTGTTTGGATATATTTATATGTCAACTTGATAGCATGCAATACAAACAATAAAAGTGTCTCATCATATAAAGATAATTTTTATTGTTATATTATTACTATATTACATAGTTTTCTGTCTATAAAATGTTATGTTGAAAACACATCAACATTTTTCCAAAATTCACCCCAAAACAAAATTGTATATATGTAGCAAATGTTATATATATAGCAAATGCATATGCATATTATATAGCAAATGCATATGAGTTTCGAAAATAAAATAAGTAATTTATTTAACAAATTCTGATGATTCTGTGCTCTTAAAAATGTGAGATATAATTCCAGTAATGAATAAATCTTAAAAATCATAAATAATGAAAATTAAAATAAATTGTAGTCCTTTCAAAACTCTTTTGAAGACTCATAAATCAGTAAATATATCAGTAAAATATATGAAAATACATAATTTTTTTTAAATTCACCCCAAAACTATATATAGAGAGAAGAAAAAAGCAAATGCATGATGAGTTTCAATGAGTTTTTGAGAATAAAATAAGTAATTTATTTATTTAACGAATTCTGATGATTCTGTGCTCTTAAAAATGTGAGATATAATTCCAGTAATGAATAAATCTTTAAAATCATGAATATTTATAGATTTAACTGGTGAAATAATGACAGATGTTAGTGAGAGAAGTGCTTGTATCATAAATAAAAACACCAGGCTCAGATAATTCGTGTTTATTTTTGTTCAGCTGCTTCAGAAAACAAACACACAGTGTTCAGTGAATCTGATCTCACTAAACCAACCCAAACCAGTCCAAACTCACACGCCATCAACTGTTTAAACACACAGTTCAACCTTAAATTCACTAAAAATGTGCTCAATAAAAAGCATCTTAATGCGAATAACTGGAGTCTGAACAGACTGTTTGAATGCATGTTTATATCAATAGGTAAAAACTAGCTGAAATGCATCTATGAATCTGAATGAAATGATCAGGTCAGATGCAGCCAGAAGCATTTTAAGCGCTTTAATGTCAACCGGCGTGTCGCATCCTTCATTTGTTCCAGTAGATCTCGTAGGAGTTGCGTTCAGTGTAGCCGTTTTCCGTTGCAGACCGAACTTTCTCCTTCACCACTTTGATCACCAGTCCTCCGGCCAGCACGATTCCCGCCGCCGCTCGTCCGATCTCGGTCAGGATGTGCGCGGTTGTTCCAATGCCGTGCGGTGCAGAGGAGGAGGTCAGTGCGTTCGTCACCGGCTGCACTGCAACTGCGGCTTCACCAGCACTTATTGCTCCGCCCTCTAGCACCGCCCCCATAACTGCTCCCGCCCCCATAGCTCCACCCACTCCTGCAGCCACGCCCACCACTGCAGCACCCATCGATCCCACCTGCTGCATTGCGTCCAGCGCAGCCTCCCGCGGTCCCGCGGCCTCGGCTCCCGCCAGCGCTCCCACCGACCCTCCCAGCACACCTCCCGTCGCCGCTCCCAGAGCCACTGCCGTCTTTCCAGACGCGGCCGCTACTATTGCGCCGAACGCTTTGCCTACACCTGCACCTCCTGCGGCGGAGACTCCGACTAATCCCGCCGATCCGCCCATCATAGAGGCTCCCGCCGCCATCGCCAGAGGAGCCGCGGCTCCAAAAACGGCTCCGACCGCCATCCCGGTGGCCCCGGCAGCAACCAGCACCTTCACGCGCTCCAGAACCTTCCCGGAGAGCGCGGCTTCGGTTCGCATGCGGCTCAGAGCGGATCGCAGCACCTCACGTCTGCTGACCGCCATCCCGTTTCCCGACCGGCTCCGCCACACTGCAACACAGAAAACCTGCTTCAGAACAACACTCTTATTGATCTATCTATCTATCTATCTATCTGACTATCTATCTATCTATCTATCTACTATCTATCTATCTATCTATCTATCTATCTGACTATCTATCTATCTATCTATCTGACTATCTATCTATCTATCTATCTATATCTATCTATCTGACTATCTATCTATCTATATCTATCTATCCCATCTATCTGACTATCTATCTATCCATCTATCTGACTATCTATCTATCTACCATCTATCTGACTATCTATCTGACTACTATCTATCTATCTCTATCTGACTTCTATCTATCTATCTATCTATCTGACTATCTATCTATCTCTGTCTGTCTATCTGATCTATCTACTGTCTGACTCTATCTGACTATCTATCTATCTAGCTATCATCTATATCTATCTATCTATCTGACTATCTATCTATCTATACTATCTATAATCTATCTATATGGATCTATCTCTATCTGACTATCTATCTATCTATCTATCTATCTATCTATCTATCTGACTATCTATCTATCTATCTGACTATCTGACTATCTATCTATCTATCTGACTATCTATCTGACTATCTACTATCTATCTGTCTGTCTATCTGACTATCTATCTATCTGACTATCTATCTATCTGTCTATCTATCTATCTATCTATCTATCTATCTATCTATCTATCTATCTCGACTATCTACTATCTATCTATCTCTGCTATCTGATCTATCATCTATCTATCTATCTATCTATCTATCTATCTATCTGACGATTATCTATCTATCTATCTCTCTATCTATTCTAGCTATCTATCTATCTATCTATCTATCTCTATCTGACTATCTATCTATGCTATCTATCTATCTGACTATCTATCTATCTCTGACTCTATCTGACTATCTATCTATCTGTCTATCTCTTCTATCTCTGACTATCTATCTATCTATCTATCTATCTATCTGACTATCTATCTGACTATCTATCTCTATCTATCATCTATCTGACTATCTATCTATCTATCTGACTATCTATCTATCTATCTGAATATCTATCTATCTATCTGACTATCGTTCTATCTATCTATCTGTCTGTCTATAGATAGTCTGTCTATCTATATATACATAAAAGTATCGTGATTTAAGAAAGTTTATAAAATACTGAGGAAGAGAATCACTCTTAGCAGTGCGCCGCTGCTGCTCGTCCCGTATGGCTCGTTCGGCCTGCAGGAACACGTTGTTGGTGTAACACGCTCCGCCCGTGTTCTCCACCATCTTCTGCACCGTCTCCAGCAGGTGGTGCACCTGCGTCCGGTTCTCCGGCGCTCTGTTGTTGATGACGCAGTACCGTCCGCCGCAGCGGCGCAGCAGGACCGTCAGTCGCTCCGGAGCGGATCCGTCACCCAGGAAACTCTCCATCCCGCCGTCCTCCAGCTCGTCTCCTCGCGTGAACAGCACCACCGTGTGGCGAAGCGCCTCCTCGCCAAACACGCGCAGCATCTCCGTCACGACCCGGTCTTCGTCCTCCGTGTAGCGGCCCAGAGGGATCACCAGCAGGAACGCGTGCGGACCGGGAGCCGTCAGCGCCACACACTTGGCGATCTCGGCGTGAACGTGACTCGCGTCAAATCGAGTGTCGCCGAAACCCGGCATGTCCACGACAAGAACCCTCTTCATCCCGCTGGACTCCTCATCCTCACACAGATCCGCGCTGCCGCACTCACACGTGTGGGTCACTGAACCCGCCCGCAGCGCCGACAGGAAGTGACGTCGCCCTAAGATGGTGTTTCCTGTGGCGCTCTTGCCCGACCCCGTCCGGCCAATCAGGACGAGTCTTAGTTCCGCTCTATCGCTCTCCTCGCCCTCAGATCCCGACCGATCTAGAATCAGAACCACAATTCACATTTAGTGACGTGTTCCACTTTCATAATCTTTATTTCAACCTGATAACATGCCAGAAAATGTAATATAAATCTCTAAAATATTACAAAAAATAAAGTCAGAACTCAAATATTGTTGCACTATTTTGGACTATTGAAATACAATGAAAAAAAAAGTAATGAAGTTCACGGAAAAAAAATAAATTAGAAAATATTTTTTCTTTATTATTAAATATATGACTTTTTTACAGAAATATATCTTGGATATAATTAAAATTCAATGAGTTTTCTGCCTTATAATACGGTATACAATATAGTTCTTTCAAAATTCTGTGGTAAAAAAAGTAAAGATTTTGTAACCTTGAGAATTTTGTTACCTTTATCGAACTAAAAATATACATAATTTGATAGTACTGATAATAATATCATGAGCTTGATAACATGCCAAAAAAATAAAAAAAAAAAACCTGTAAGAAAATGTTGATAGTTTTAATTAAAATAGTTTTGTTTTCATATACTAATATGTTACTTATTTTAATAATAGTTTATACTTATATGTATGTTGTCTAATAGCCCATAAAACAGAAAGTAAACAACAGATCAGTATTTTGTAGATGTGTGGTTATTTAATGAACGAACTTTTAACGGTTATATCGGGTATATTTAACTGTTTTAACGAGTTTTATCGGTTAATCATAACGTTTGTAAGACAGAATGTCCTCTGTGGTTATTTTATTACATTCTTTATAATCACGAACTCGTGAAACTTGTAGTGTTATGAGGTGCACATGTAAACAAACAAACTTTAGCTATTTAGACGTAAACAAACAACAATTTAGTGATACACAACAACAGTTATGCCGCACATATTCATATTTACACACCTGGAAAAGCGTTTCCAGACATATTAGCGCCAGATTCACACTGACAGTGTTTGTTGACTCTCGCTGATTCTGGTGCTGGTTTTGTTGTTCGTTCGTTCAGAGACTCGCGCTGCGCAGAAGCGGAAGATCAAACGTCATCAGTGAGAGTTCGAATGAAGAGGATTTGGCGCCACCCGCCAGAAACTCAGAGAAACTTTCACACAGTTTAAAATGCTGGTGTTTATGGAGGAGAAGGACAGTTATTCATCTAGCCATCGTTCCCTAGACAGCTGACTAGGCTTTGGATTAGAGGCAGGAATGTGGGATATATATTAATAAAATTTAATCAGCTTTAAATAATGCTGGGAAATGGTCTTTATAGGCTAAATGGGGATTTAAATTATCTGTGAAGAAAACCAAATATATTTTCTTTACAAATAAAAAGATAAGTAGAGACATAAATTATATAAAGAATTAGACATAAATTAGTTTGACAGAAATTACATGAAGTGTTCACATAAATAAGATGGAAGATAAATGTAAGAAGATTTTAAATGTAATGATGTGTTTATCAGGTTAATGGGGGCTGATAGATATTCAACAATGATAAGAGGAGCGATGGATCAGATTTTCTTTCACTTTCGATTCCACGTCATCCTCCCCTAGTGGCCGTGGTACTGGAGAAGAAGGATAAGCTGCTCCATAATGCTTATGACTGAATTCTCCATTCAGACGCTAAACAGCAGCTCCTTGTAAGTTTACATTTACTGCAGATTTACGTTTTATGCAGATGTTGATTTATTAATAATAAAGTAGGCTAATGACATATATTGAGATTGTTTTTAAATGTAGCCTATGTGTTGTTGTTGTTTTTTTTTTTGTTTTTTTTAGGAAGCATTGTCCTGCGCAGTGATCTGTCTGCAGTGCAGATTACAGTGAAGTGGGGACGGGTCCTGAAACACCTCCCGGTATGAGAGTCCCTCCGGGATTTTTAAATGCAAAGGAGACATGGTGATGGGGAAATGTGAAATTGGAGGGAAAATATATTTCAATGCTTTTTTTTATTTTTCGTTCGAACGCAAATAAATAAATAAATAATATAAAAATAAGAGAGAACGCTCTTATCTTTGAGTTGCCCAGGCATGCGAGATAATAATAATAAAAATAAAAAAAAATCGAGATTGTTTTGTAATTCTACTTTATTATTCTTATTAGTTATACGTGCTGTGTGTTTGAGTAATGTTTTTTTTTTTTTCTTTAAAGGACACATTTCAATCATTGTTTATAGGCCTAAGTGTTTACAGCAGAATTATTTGCAAAAAGCACATAAAATTAAGTAACTTTCTAAATACCTCTTTTTTGCCATTTCATTTCTTTCAGGTCTTAAATGCTTTTGTTACTGTTGCTACTGTCTCATGCAATGTATCATGCTATGGATAGCCTACCTCATATGAACTTTATACACCTATAAAAACCTAATTTCTAATAAGTAGAAAAAATCTGATGGTCAGTTTGAGGG
This sequence comes from Culter alburnus, assembly GCA_028476615.1. Lineage (NCBI taxonomy): Eukaryota > Metazoa > Chordata > Actinopteri > Cypriniformes > Xenocyprididae > Culter > Culter alburnus. Next base: position 48,352 of record JAOTNS010000827.1, read on the forward strand.
ACGTCCCATACAGTCTGCACATATCAAACCATTTCACTGCAGCATTTTGCAGATATCTCACATTACAGTATTCCTGATCACACACCCATAAAGACCTCATTAGAAAAACAATGTACGGTGGCATCCACATATGCGCACGTCATATGAAGCAACATGGCCATCTCTTGTAGGGGACATAAAAACTATATGCACACATCTCTCTCTCTCCCTCTCTCTCTCTGTGTGTGTGTGTGTGGGGGGGGGGCAAAAAGGCAAAAAGAGGTACATTATTCACAGTAATACAGCGCGCGTATAAATAAAAGTAGAATTACAAAACTATCTCGAAACATGACTTATTTTTAAATTATTTTGCATTTCTGGGCAACTTAAAGCCCTCTGAAAGCGCATTCTCTCTCTGTTGAGAAATATATATATATATATATATATATATGTGTGGTGTGTGTGCGTGTGTTTGTATTGAACATTGATGGAGCAACAGATTTTGTGTGAAAATAAATCATAAAAGTGGTTTATTTGTTTGAAAATCTTATAAATGTATAAGGGGTGGGGGCGTTTACCCCACAGACATGGTTTACCCCAAAAATACACTAATCTTTAAATACTTTAGCTAAAATAGAGTTTTTTTTTTTTTTTTTTTAAATAATGTCTAAGTTAATACTTGTTCAAAACAATTAAGCTAGCAAAGTTTGTACTATTTTCTGTTTATTTTGACAAATTCATTTTTGTTCAATAACTGTAATTAAAATATGTTAACAAAATTAGTTTTAAAATGTAAAGATCCGAAAGCATTGGAGAAGATTCCATAGAATTTACAGTGTTGGGGAAGCTACTCTGAAACTGTAGTTTGACAAGCTACAAGTTACTCATATATTAAAGTAGTTAAACTACAGTCAAGCTACCCTTTTGAAAAAGTAGTTAGCTACACTACAAGTTACTATCAAAAAGTAGCTAGCTACATTGAAACTACTTTTAATTTTTTTTTTTTTTTTTTTTTTTTTTTTTTAAATGACATCTTATTACAAATAACTGGATCATTGTTAATGAAGAATGTTTAAGTAAGATGTTTGGGGTTTAAAACAAAGCAATGCACTACAATTATGATTTCAAAACGTACTGTTTTATTTTGTAAATATATATAATTGTAATATATCAAAAGATACAATAGGCCTCCTCAAATGTAGCCTATCCGCTTGTTAAGTCGTGACGTAAGGAACGCTGTTTCCGGGTCCAAGCCTCGACTCGTTTCACTTGAGAATGCCATCGACGGCCGTTTATGAGCGCTATTTATTCATATTAAACATCAATCATTTTGAAAAGTTAAACATTTAAAATACTTACAGTCTACACAACAGTCTCCGTGCTCACAGCGTCACAGACATTAATATTTTAACGATTTATAAAAGATGAATCATTGTCTGGCCATCTGGAATTTTGATATGGAGATAAAGGTTATAATTATATATTTTTTGTAGTATTACACCACATCGTGTGTGTATATTAGCACCATTTGTTGTTTTCTTGTGGTATGAGATAGAGCGTTAGGACCCGGAAGCGCTGCCGTGTGACATCAGACTTAACAACCGAATATCTCACACTGACTCTCTTTGCACGCTTTATATATAATACATTCAGAATTTTAATATAATTTTTGTTTTTCATGCTATGAGAGGACCGACCACCAATTGCACTCTGCAGTTTACATATAAATGCAGGATTCATGCTCAAAATTGCTACCATAACCATAACACGGTACAAAAATATGTAATAATAAGAATAATAAATAAGCAATGTAAATGCAGACTAGAAAATTATTATAATTTTTGTATCAATATTTTTGAAATTCTATTCCAATTATTTGTAAAATGACTTAAAATCCTAAATGTCTCACTATACATTGCTATTCTTATTATGGTGGAGCCATTGTTTACACATTACATCTGCACTTTACTATAACACCCTCACTTATTTCAGAAGCACCCCCAATTATTTGATTCTGGAACCGGACCTGCACTTAAACCGAACAGGGTGTTGTGCCGAATTTCGACCGCCTGCCAAATTAATACCACCCTCGTTGAAGACGCTGGAACTTAAATTGGATACACGGAAAAATGCAGGTTAAAGTGCACTAAACTATATCGCGATTTTGTTTTCTGTTCAATTGACGGATGCTTTGCCAATATTATGACGCAAAACACCGCGTTAGTGAATTAGGTTCATTATAAAACTGGCGGGACAGATTAGACTAGGCGGGTCAGCACTGTAATAAAATAGTTCGCATACATTTGATATAGACTGCAATAAAGCAGGACAATCAGTTTAAAAAGGCTATTATTCACCTGTATGTGAAGTCTTCGACACAGACAGCGTTTTAATCATTTGTTTATAAATTAAGTGTAACCTTAACTAATCGATTCATGCAGTGTGAACCTAATCCTTTCCTTTACATAATCAGAAGATCTCTTCTCGATGAACTGTAAAGCTGCAAGATGCGTGATATAACAATAGATGGCGGTAATGCGTGATTTTAGTTCGTGATCTGAAGACGCTGTGCTGCTTTATGAATGAATTAGGCTCGTCAGAATGCAAAACGGAATGTAGCTTGTAGCTTTTGGTCGCGCTACACCGCTACTTGCTGGAAAATGTAGTTAACTACTGGAAAAGCTACACTGTTTTATAAGTAGCTGAACTACATACAAGCTACTGAAAAAAAAGTAGTTAAACTAGTAGCGCCGCTACATGTAGTTAACTACTTCCCAACACTGGTAATTTAATATAGATTTAAAGTAGTAACAGTTTAATTTTATAATAAAGTATGATATGATTAATATCTTATTTTTAAATCCTAACCGCCCTGCTCCGAGTCAGTCTCAAACCACGATCGCTGGCAATGCGAGGCGGGTGAACTAACAAGGACACTAAACAGTAAACAACACTGCAGTCATCAGCTGCCTTGCTGCATCAACCAGCACAACATTTCCCATCGGACTCAGTGGGAAAAATAACGACCACAATGGCACAATCGTGCAGCGGAGGCACAGAAGGGCACACCGGCCACTTCGACCTTTCGTTGTTAAAATACATGAAATACATGTGTTTTTGTTATATGTTCCAGTTACATGCATCACAGTTTTTAACTGCTGTGCAGCGTTTCTGCTTATGTAATAAAATATGTAATAATAATAATAAAAATAAATACAAAGAAACATCCAGATCTCCCGGATTTTGGTACCCAAATGTGTCACGGGTCAGGGTGTGTCGCCAGTTCGTCTTTGTTAGTGTCCTGTCATTTACTGCAATGACAGTTGAAAGTTGAAAAGTACTCGCTCTTCTCCGAGTGCTCCGCAGTGTCCGGAGAACACGGAAATCACCATAGAGAGTTTCTTCATGGTTACATGTTTCACGTTTGTCATCAAGTTTTCCTAAATAAACTTTTCACTTTTTGTTCACTGCATTTGAATCATGACAGAATCAGCTGACCACGATGGACTCAGCAGATGAACTTGAGCTGTGTCAAGCCATTGCTCAACAGGGCATTCTTTTGGGATAGCAGCAGGAGGAGTTGACGGCTTCTCATTAGGCCATGTGGGACAATCAACCCGACTGCTGCAGATCATACGAGGATTTCTCACAGGAGCTTTGTAAAGTGTTCGACCGTTCTGTGTTGGGCACTGAGGCAGCACTGGCATTGTAGCTTTTAAAACAAGGAACTCGTTCAGTGTCTGAATATTCCATTGAGTTCCGTACACTCGCAACATCCTGTGGGTGAAGTTCTAGGGCACAATGGCACCACTTTCTCCATGGACTCGCAGAACACATCAAGGACGAGATTTACTCCCTGGAATTACGTCTTCTCTCGACGGATTGGTCGATCTCGCTGTTCGGGTCGACAATCGGATTTCTATCCATTCCCAGCATCGGAGGGCGGGTTTTTTCACAAGTCCTTCACCAATACATCAGGCGCAGGAGGCGCTACGTCACAGAGTTTTAACTCGTCTGAGGAGGAACCCATGCAGGTCGGGAGAGCACATCTGACTGTCACGGAGCGTTGTCATTGGCTTGTTAATAATTTGTGCCTCTACTGTGGGGAGGCGGGGCATATAGCAGCTGCTTGTCACATAAAGAAGCAGCGCACACCTTTCAGTGGACAAACCATGGTGAGCGTAACTAACACGCTGCTGCCATCTGGTGGCCATGCTGTCCTCCCGGTTCTTCTGCAGTTGGAGGGGGCTGTTCATCAGGTGTCAGCTTTGATTGATTCTGTACCGGAGGCTTACCATGACTTGAGGGCGGTGTTCAGTAAGTCCCGAGCTTCATCTCTCCCTTTGCACTGCCCATACGACTGTGCGATAGATCTATTACCTGGCACTTCTCCACCCAAAGGGCGCCTTTACTCGCTCTCCAGTCCTGAGAGGGAGGCCATGGAAAGATACATCAGCAGTTCTCTACTAGCCGGTATAATACGTCCTTCTTCCTCTCCGGTTGGGGCAGGGTTCTTCTTCGTGGGGAAGAAGGATGGGTCGTTACAACCCTGTATAGATTATCAGGGGCTGAATGACATCACGGTAAAGAATAGCCACTCTTTGCCGTTGATGTCTTCAGCGTTCGAACTCTTGCAGGGAGCGACCATCTTTACGAAGTTGAACTTACGCAATGCTTACCACCTGGTTCGGATTAGGGAGGGGGACGAAATGGAAGACCCCTACAGGTCACTTTGAATATTTGGTTATGCCTTTTGGACTTTTTAACTCCCCGGCAGTCTTCCAGGCACTCGTCAACGACATGCTCAGAGACATGGTCAACCAGTTTGTATTTGTTTACCTCGACGACATCCTGATCTTCTCCCAGAACGAGCGTGACCATGTTCAGAATATCAGGCGAGTGTTGCAGTGGCTACTCGAGAATCGTTTGTTCGCTAAGGTGGAGAAGTGTGAGTTTCACACACGGTCGGTTCGGTTCCTGGGTTTCGTTCTGTCACCCGAAGGCATCCAAATGGATCCTGCTAAGGTAAAAGCGGTTGCTGATTGGCCCACCCCAGATAGTCGTAAGGCGGTCCAGCGATTTCTGGGGTTTGCCAATTTTTACAGGCGATTTATTTAGGGTTTTAGTCAGGTTTTTACAAACTTAAAGAGTTGCTTCATTTTGGAGGTCGATGCGTCTGAGGTAGGAATGGGGCAGTATTGTCCCAGAGATCACCTTCGGATGACAGAATACACCCATGAGCTTTTTTTTTCTCATCGTCCCACCCCTTCTGAACAGCTTTACGACATCGGGAATAAGTAGTTACTGGCTGTTAAGTTGGCACTGAAGGAGTATCGTCCCTGGTTGGAAGGCACGGGGGTTCCATTTTTAGTTTGGACCAACCATAAGAACTTAGAGTATATTCGTTCCGCGAAAAGACTAAATTCTCGACAGACTCGGTGGGCACTGTTCTTCGGTCAGTTTAACTTTAACATCCTGTATCGCCCGGGTAGTAAGAACGGTAAACCCGATGCGCTCTCATGGATTTTTGAGGCTGAGGCTAAACCCACCTCACCGGAGACCATCATGCCTCCCAACCGGGTGGTCATGGCAGTCACAGCGTCACTGTCCCCGCGAGGTGCCCAGCGGGTCTGTTATTCATGCCTGATTCGGTCAAAAGAAGTGTTCTTCAGTGGGGCCACTCATCCAACCTGGCTTGCCATCCAGGGAGCAGCTCGAACATGTTTGTTAATTAAGCAGCGGTTCTGGTGGCTGTCTTTGGTGCGGGACACGCAAGAGTTCGTATCATCCTGTCCGGGGTGTGCGGTGGGTAAGGGCTCGAATCGACCCTCAGCAGGGCTACTCCGGCCACTGTCAATTCCTTTGAGACCCTGGTCACACATAGCCATGGACCTTGTCACAGGCCTACCCCCATCTAGTGGCAATACCGTGGTCCTCACTGTTGCGGACAGGTTTTCAAAGGCAGTTCATTTCATCCCCCTCCCCAAATTACCTTCAGCGAGGGAGACAGCAGCCATTGTCTTAGATCACGTCTTTTGCATTCATGCCGAGGGTCAGGGTGTATCGCCAGTTTGTCTCTGTTGTTTGTTAATGTCCTGTCATTTACTGCAGCTTGTGATTCGAGCAATCAGCGTTGGCTGGTAGCACTGTGTGCACAATCACGAGCTGATCTCCCTCACCTGTCACTCGTTCACCTTTCCCTATTTATTCCCAGCTGTGTCTACCTCTTGTTGTCAGTTGGTCACTATGTTGGGTCGCGTGGACCTGTTTTTGTCTGTGCTCTCTGTCTTGTGTTTTTGCTCTCGTGACTTACCTGCTTTACTGCTGTTGTGCTCAGGACGCTAAGACGAGGAGTTTGTAGCGGGGCGTTATCTCCTGCTGGAGTCCTGCTTGTGTTTCCTCTTGGTGATCTCCCCAGTCTGCGTGTCCACTTATGGTGTGCGGAGAACACGGGAATCACCATACAGAGTTTCTTCATGGTCACGTTTCACGTTTGTCATAAAGTTTTCCTAAATAAACTTTTCACTTTTGTTCACTGCATTTGAGTCTTCTATTTATCTGAATCGTGACAAAATGTTGACAAGTATTCTGCACAACTCTCGCAGCCTCTGCATCCAGAGGTGGGTAGTAACGAAGTACATTTACTTCGTTACATTTAGTATTTTTACATTTGTACTTTTGAGAGTAGATTTAAATGTAGGTACATTTACTTTAACTTGAGTACATTTCTAATGAAAAATCTTTTACTTCGCTACGTTTGGCGACGTTCCTCTCGTTACTTTATTTTAATGCAAGACTGTACATGTTAAGAAATGCGTAGTTTATTCCAAGCACGCTGTCTCTTTTTTCATGAATGATGCCCCATTCACAAATGAATCGCTCTTTTGAGTCGATTCTGTTCAAAGACTTGATCAAACAAGTTGGTAAAACTGTCTAAATTGGTTCGTGAATCAGTTTGAATGATTTGTTCAGTTCCTGCACGCGCTGAATCGTCTGAAGCGGTTTCTCACTCCGAGCGTTGGATGAAGTGCAGTGGACCTACAGTCAATTAAAAGCAAATCTGCAAATGCATCATATTGTCTGCCAGCGATGAAGATCTTTATTAGTTGAACTGCGTATGCTGTCTGTGAACAATTACACAGGTATCGATTTTATTTGATTTCAATTCATACAGCTACCATTGTTCAGAGTATGGAATGAACACCCGCCATCCTGCAGTAATTTGTGGGTAGCCTATTGCTACTTTTTTACTCTTACTTGAGTAACTATTAAGATTATTACTTTCACTTTTACTACTTGAGTACAGTTTTTGGATACTCTACCCACCTCTGTCTGCATCTGTTTTCAGGCCTTCCCTCTTAGCTCTCACCAGCGCTGGAAAACTTCTATTAACGCTGGGATATTAAAGTGCTTGCCCAGTCATTAACCTTCATTCCAGTGATTTATTCTGAGCTTTTCTCTTTTGTAATGTCTCTCAGCCATCTCTCTTTCTACACACACACTCTAAAAAATCTTGGGTTATTTTCCCCCAAGTTCTGGGTTGAGCATTTTGGGTCATTTGTTGGGGTTATTATCCAGTATTTGGGTAGTTCTGTCCTATATTTGCCCAGCCCTTGGGTGGTTTTTAACCCAGTGCTTTTGAGAGTGCAGTCTTTCTTCAAATCTCCCTCTTGCTTATTCTCTCTCCTCCACCATCATTCGGCCCCTAATGCTGATTGGCTTCACATTTGTTGTGTCTGGTTGTGTCGGTCCGACCAACTATTAAACAGCGTTTTTCAAATTTCGCTTACCCCACCTTTAATGTTATCTTCCATTCAGTTTCAACACAAAAGGGGGACATGAAAAAAATCAATTAAAGAAAAATGACATTATACAAGAAAATAGAATAACAGAGAACATGCCTGATATAAAAGAACATATGCAGCCTCTATGAGTGTGAATCACCCTTGCTTCCTCTAAAAAATAAATCTGATGTACACCACGTGCTTCATTTCCACATACAGTTGTAAAAAAGTATGTGAACCACTTGCAGAATCTGTAAAATGTGAATAATTTTAACAAATGTTTTTGCATATTTGAACCCTTTCCAGCAGTGACTGAATGATTTTGAGATCCATCTTTTCACACTGAGGACAACTGAGGGACTCAAACTCAACTATTAAAAAAGGTTCAAACATTCACTGATGCTCCAGAAGGAAACACGATGCATTAAGAGCCGAGGGGTAAAAACTTTTGAATTCAAATATCAAGGTAAATTGTACTTAATTTGTCTTCCAGGAAAAATGCAAGTATCTTCTGAAAAAAATGATATTCAAGCAAAATAAGAAAAATTGTGACATCTTCATCCTGTTCAAAAGTTTTCACCCCTACTCTTAATGCATCGTGTTTCCTTCTGGAGCATCAAGTGAATGTTTGAACCTTTTTTAATAGTTGAGTTTGAGTCCCTCAGTTGTCCTCAGTGTGAAAAGATGAATCTCAAAATCATTCAGTCACTGCTGGAAAGGTTCAAATATGCAGAAGATGCTTGAAAACTGAAGAATCTGCAGGAGCTGGAGGATTTTTCTGAAGAACAGAGCTCAGTTTAACTGCTCAGAACAAACAAGAGACTCATGAACAACCATCACAAAACACAAAAACAGTCGGGATCATCAGTAACCACACACAGTATTGAGAATCAATGGTTCACAGACTTATGAATGGGGTCATTTTAATAAATTCAGCTTTTTTTGTTATGCTTTATGTAAATTATCTTACTCAGGACAGTACTAAATAAAAAATAACATGCATTTTGTATGATCTCTCTTATTTTCTTTAAATTATTAACATTTCCACAGATTCTGCAAGGGGTTCACAAACTTTTACTTGCAACTGTATTTAGGCCAAAGATAAAATAGCAATTGCATCAAGGATCAGACAATTTCAACTTGCATCTTGAAAAGGGGAGTACAGTGCTGCGGCAAGTTTTTGTGCCATCTAGTGGTTAAGAGGAGAATAAAATCAAAGTTGTACCCTATATAATAAGTGTAATAAATATTGGGGTGAATATTTGCTAGTCCTCTCAATGATTTCACCAGTATATATTTTGTTGGATATGCATATTTTCAGTAGGGGTTCAGTAATTATATTCACAGGTAATGAAACTCTCACTAACAGAAACACTAATTAGGAAAATCATGATTATTGGTGGTTTTCAGTGCAAAACAACAAAGGCACAATTTGTTGACAAAAGCCACAACAATTTCTGTCATTTTGGGCCATAAAAATCATACACTGACAATAAACTTGATATTATATTTACACTCATACTCCATATTATCTCTTTCAGAGATGTCAGCTGGTCCAGATGGTCCAGATGATCCAGTGATCCGGATTCTTCTGATGGGCAGGAAGGGTTCTGGGAAAAGCTCATCTGGAAACACGATACTGGGAGAAAGAAAGTTTAAAGTCCACAGACAGGTAAAGAAGCATGAACCTGAAGATGAGTCTGAAGTGTGTGAGGGTAAAACTCAGATCAGAGAGAAGCAGGTGTGTGTGATTGATCCTCCAGTTCTCCTGGATCCAGATCTGAATAAAGAGAAGCTGGAGATGCTGAAAGAGCAGCTGGTCTCTGGATGTTCAGCAGGTCTCAGTTCAGTTCTGCTCACCGTTCCTCTAGAGGAACCTGTGGGAAATGAGGAAGAGATCTTATATTATATTAAGTCTTTATTAGGTCCTGAAGTTCAGAAGTACATCATGATTCTGTTCACACATGGAGATGATCTGGAGGATCTGGATGAGACCATTGATGAATATCTACAAAATCATGCAGATCTACAGCATCTGGTGACTGAATGTGGAGGAAAGTTTCACTGTTTCAATAACAAGAGTAAATCAGACAATCAGAAACAAGAACTACTGCAGAAGATTGAAGGAATGATGATGGAGAACGGAGGGAAATATATCATGGAGCAGATGAAGAGGAGCAAAAGCAAGGAGACTGACATCAATTGTAAGTTGTTCTGTTGGTGTGAATGATCTCAATAATACATGATGAGGCGGGTCACACGTGAACTGTTTTTGCATATCACTGGTGATACAGAGAGTGAAAGTTTTAGCACAGACCACACAATATAAACCGTCTGTTACCATCTCACAAGTAGTGCTGTAGTGCATAAACTAGTTATGGCTCAACAGAGACTCATAGAAGTCATAAAACTTATGTGATATACATGCTTTCATGTCATGTTGTAATTATGATAATTCATTAAAGGTGACTTGAGCGAAACATATTCTTTAGTTATAATACCTTCTGCTTTCAGAGCAGCACATTCTTAATAAAGACTACAATAATCTGAGTTTGACACCCCTGGGTTCATTAGCAGTGGGCGTATACACTGAAATCTCACAGACACGCCCCTTCAAACAGAGAGTTCAAATCAGAGGCTAAAATCAGCCTTTTATTTCTAAATTATGACCATTTGTGATGTAAAAATCATACTAAGATTATAAGTGCACCCCAGGAAACATTATAAAATAACTTCTGATCACTGATGTTAAAAGAGAAGAGCTGTTGGAGAAGGTTGTATTTAATCAGATTGTTGTGATGTAGTTTCAGGAGAAAGTTCAACAGATGAAGTTTCACAGGAGCATCAGATTGTTGAGAGGAAAGACATCAGGCTGGTTCTGCTGGGAAAAACTGGATCTGGGAAAAGTGCCTCTGGAAACACGCTCCTGGGCAAAAAAGTGTTTGACTCCTCCGTCAGCTCAGACTCTCAGACGAAACAGTGTCGGTCAGAAACTACAGTGAGGATGGGTAAACAGATCTCAGTCATCGACACACCTGGACTTTACGATACTGAACTCAGTGAAAAGGAGGTTAAATCTGAAATATTAAAATGCATAACTTACACCTCTCCTGGACCACATGCTTTTCTCATTGTGATTAAAGTGGGTCGATTCACGGAGGAGGAGAAAAACACAATAAAGCAGCTCAAAGAAGTGTTTGGAGAAGAGATGGAAAAATACACCATGATCATCTTCACCCAAGATCAGTTAGAAAATAAAAATACAACCATTGAGCAGTATCTACAGAATGGTAACCGAGATCTTAAAGAACTTGTAGAGAGCTGTGGAAACAGATTCTTCTGTTTAGATAATGAGTCTGCCAGTTACCCACAGTTCAGAGATCTGATCAGTAAAATAGAGAAGATGGTGGAAGAGAATGGAGGGACACACTTCACCAATGACATGTTTGAGGAAACAGAGAAACACATTCAGGAGATTCAGAAGCAGAAGTTAGATGAGAAAGTGAAGCAGTTCAAACAGGAGCATGAAGTGGCCACTCAAACTAAATGGGAGAAAATATACTGGAGGTTAGTAGAGGAGTCGCGACAGGAAGCTGAGCAGTCTTTTACTGACATATTCCTAAGTGCTGTTCTTGACCTTCCTGAGCCATTTCTCTCAGGTGCTGTCTCAGTATATGATATGATAACAGGGAAAAAGAGTGCCATAACGAAGGCTGAGAGCAAAGGAATCAGTTCTATAAAGGCAGTAGGACTTGCAATCAGAGCTACATATAAACTAGCAGAACAGAACATGTGTAGAGTTCAGTGAGAGGTTCAGTAATATTCAGACAGATGAACACTTGATATCTAGACTAATGACAATCTTCCTCAACTGAACTCAAAACTTTTTTTTGTTACTAATAATGATTCTTTTTTCTTGTTGATATATCAAAACCATCTGTGAAACAGTCAAAAGTTAGTGCTTCTTTATTGGCATCTGTTGTGTATAGAAGCTCATGTGTCACAGTCCATATGCTGTGATGTTGCAGTAGTCTCTGTAATACAACAAGAACTGCATGAGCTCCATGGCATTAATCTGAATCTGTTGTTCTCACTCATAGTCACTGCTGTTCATTCTCATGTTAATGTAAATGTGATTGACTCTGTGACAAATTGCTAATGATGTTTATTTGTAAGTCAGTGTGGATAAAAGCATCTGCTCAATGCATAAATGTAAATCTAAACAGACTGATTATATTGGTATCCAAAGTGAGTGACTGTTCTTTAAGTGAGGAATCAATGAGAAAATATCAGAATATTGAATGAATAAAGTTTGTATAGAGATCATATGATCTTGAGTGGTGTTCTGCTGATGAATCATCTGTAAATTCATCTGACAGATGATTGTGTCAGACCCTTCTATTGTCCAGGGTGAGCATAAATCCATGACATCCTCTTTCACAGACCTGAATACATCTGCTGATCTATGTTCTGTGCTTGTGTATTTGCTTCAAATGTATTTGACCCTTATTAGATCCTTCTTTCTGGCACTGGTCAAACTGTCTCTTATCATTACCCTCAGTAAGAGTGAGATGTTCTCATGACATCAAACTGGTCATCTGACACCACAGCAAAATAATTCACACTACGTTAATCTACAGATGTTTTGACTGCAATGCATATTCATCATGAACTGGAGAGAATTGTGTCCGTTTTGGTGTAATTTGGTGGCAGTTTTCTTTAGTTCATGAACTTATGGTCTGTGTCTGTTTAGTGCAGTACACTGGAATTTCTGTTCTTGTACAGCCTTTCACTCATCAATAGTAGTCTTTCTGCTAATAAACTCACACATATTGTCATTTTGACAATATCATTTAGGTGTCATATACACCTCATCTAACAATGAGTTAATTGTTACACGTTACACTAAAAGAAATGGATAAAGATAGGCCACATATACTTTTTAACCTAAATCCATTACATCCAATCCACTATATTCTGCAAAAATTAATTTAAAGATTACTTAAACACTTTTTGTGTTAGGCTTAGGATGAAACATTTTGCATTATTTGGAGTTTCATTCAAACCTGTGTGAGTTTCTTCAGTGGAGCACATAAACACTGAACTCTCACTGTCTGGACAAAAACACAGAGGCATTTCTAAAAATAATGCAAGTAATGTGAATAAACAACTTTAAAACATGAACAGCAGCTTCGTTTACATTTCTTCAGTCAAACCTCAAGAAATTGATCACAGAGTCAATAATATTTATATGCTGGATTAGGAAACAAGCTGAAGCAGAGGTGAAATGCAGTGTAACGAAAATGAAACAAAATGCAGTTGGTTCACAGTGGGAAAAAACCCTGAAGTATTACATTTCTTATTTCTTTTAATTAAACAGTGGTTCACTGAACAAACTAAGGCTCTGTCTTTAAATAAAGTCTGTCAGTACTGCAAAAGAGTACAGTTTAATAAAAGTAAGATAAATATTCCCTCAAATTAATAAAAATATAAGGTGCAGTTTTTAAAAACTGAATTGTACTAGTGTGTTCACATCAGCAGCTTTCAGTGTTCAGTTCAAGCTTGTATACTATTCTCATGTTTTTATTGTTTTTTCAGAAAAATGATCTAGTCCACACAGTTTGCATGGAGTTAACTGATTCAAGCTGATTTCACGATTCAATCCTGATCTCAAGTCCATAAACTTTTTATAATGATGCAGGGCATAACACTGAGTTGCACATTTAGAGCAGTTTTTAATACATTCTTCTAATGAAATATGTTTATCTACTTCAATTCCTTGGTGAAATATAAATATTTAAATACCAGTTTTCATGACATTCAAACATTCATTAAATAATGAAGACATCAACAGGTTAGTTAGGAAAATAATGATAATAATGATGTGATATAGTGGATATACTGTAGTCAACATTTGAAGTGGATCAAAACCTTTCATCAAAGTTGTCTTAAAACCTTCTTCTTAGGACAATTTTGATTAACTTCAAATGTTGACTACAGTATGCTCCTCTCTAGAGTTTAGGAATGTCTTTTCTGAGGTAAATGTGATGTTGCATGAAATTATTGTTCTCAAGGTGTTTTATTGACGTCTTCCTGTGATGAGATTCATTTCAGTAAGTCGTTACATTCATTTCATACTCTGACCACACCGGTTGACGCCTACTCTGACTACATAAGATGCCTAAGAATTATAGTCAGCTGACCCAGTGTTGCCAAGTCTGCTAGTTTTCCACTCTATTCAATGCTCATGTTTTCACCAGCTGCACCACGGCACATTTCAGAAACAGCCCGCCTCGCTGCTTTGCTAAAGATAGGCACCAAGTCTATTTTTGACGGACACCGTGTCCAAGTAGCGCAGCTCAAACACAAAATAAAGTGAAAATAATCACCCTGTGTAAACTCCCGCTCATATTCCACATCACTAGGAGGCCAGAAATTCATGACAAGAGATTCAAAGTTTAAAAACTGAAAATCTTTTATCCTTATCATCCATAACTGGACTTTTAAGTGTATCAACTTCGTTTGTAGGCAAATCTTGTGGTCTCGCGAATCCATTCCATGTTAAACTGCACTGCATGTTGAATCATTAAAGGAGCAAGACGCTCATATTCTGGCTCTTGAAGAGCGTTTATCTTGTGTTTATCTATATTCACGCTCAGAAAGCAAACATGTAGAGAGAACAGCACACTATCACGTGGGAATAAGGTCTCTAGTGTTCCTCTAACCAGACAGACTCCAGACAAAACCTTTGAACAAAACAAAACTTAGGCTATATTCAAATTGTCAATGGGTTAAACAGAAAGCGCTCCAGTTACAATAGCAAGCTGTCATCATGTCAATGAGTTCATGGCATTCTCGCAATTCAACTTATAATCAAGGAAGTTGCAGCGCTTAACAATGAATATCTTATTAATATTATTATATCTGACCAGCAAACAATTTTATGTCTATATAGACGTCTAATAGCCGTCAAAACATAGCCCGGCCGTCTAGGCTAAAACGAGGGAAAATTTGGGCTGTCAGTGAAAATCTAATAGACGTCTAACCATAACCCAAAAATAGACTAGTCATCAATTAGACGATTATTAGACGACTACATATATAGTTAATAGACGGTGAATATGGATCTAGGCTAAAATAAGGCTGAATTTGGGGCTGTCAGTGAAAATCTAATAGACGTCTAACCATAACCCAGAGTAGTAGACTAGTCATCAATTAGACGACTATTAGACGACTACATATTAATGTCTAATAGACGGTGAATATGGATCTAGGCTAAAACAATACTGAATTTTGGGCTGTCAGTGAAAATCTAATAGACGTCTAACCCATACCCAAGAAAGACTAGTCATCAATATAAGCTAATGAATGATTACATCTATACATGCAATAGACAACAAATAATGGCTAAAGGATTCTTTTCACTTAAATACAACAGGTTCTCATAAATGACAATCCGTCCAAACCAATTAAATATAGTAGGTTTTATTTAGAAACACAATCAGGGTATCTTCCGTTCATTCATGTTTTGATTTGATATTGAAATCAGAAAAATTAGAAAACCGCACCTTTTTTTCGTTTTTCATTTTTAAAATGAAAACGAAAAAACAAAAATTGGCTTGATTTTTCTTTTTCGTTCTGGGGTTGGAAACAAATTAAAAATTCGATCTCTACGTGTGGGCGGGAATGAAACGCCTCTTTCCGCTGATGGTCAATCAGACGTCAAACCATGTCGTCATCAGTTGTTCATTGGTTCATCGCAACAGAATTATAGTCCCTCGCTCTACAGCTGCACGGATTCTTACGCGTTTATTCTACATTTTATCTCTTAAATAAAGTTTATCTATAAATAATTTGATTATCAATGATGAATTGATTTTCAGGTGATTTTAGATTTTTCCTATCTTATTAAATAGTATGCTTTCTTTAATGTTAAGTTCTTAAATTTAGTTCATTTAAATTACAATAATATGATGCTATATAGGTTGTTACCAAATAAAACGTATCAACCAAAGCCTTGCAGAGGTGTCAAAGAAGCAGCACCTGAAGTTGCTTTTATGATTTATGATTGTTAGATTGCTCAGAGAGGGCAGTTATGTTGGAGGATTACAATTGCGTACTGTAATGCGATTATGTTTAAAAATCATTTTGAATAAAGAAAATTTTTAAATGACAAAATAAAATAATGGATATGAAATTATGTCACCATAGGTTTAAGCATCATTTGTAGTGATTTTACGTATAAGTATACTATAAAGTATAAAATTATAATTACGATAGTAGAAGTTCCCATCCACTGCATATTTGACTGACAGACGGCAACGGTTGGAGTTAAAAATCATAATTTTGGTTTACTACTGAAAAACAAAGTCACCCATCTTGGATTCTTGGGTAAGCAGATAAACATCAAATTTATTTTTGGGTGAACTATCCCTTTAAGAAAAGCAAAAAAATAGGCATTGCCTATACATACCGTATATTTGACATTTGACATGTCCTACACTTCTCTGTAAAAAACAAAACCCAAAATAGAATAGGCATACTAGATATGCTGTGACTGTAAAATACACACACACACACACATATATATATATAATATATATTCATAGCCTATCATTTCAAATCCATCCCATGTTGTTAAAACAAAAGACATTTTTACGCTCAATATATCAAGTTGTAGGCTGGGGGTAGTTGTGCGCAGCTGCAAAGTAAATTAATATTCATGAGATAAACTAATATTTCACGTTATTAATTAATGTCTCCACAGAAATAACCCTGACTCTGCATCAGAACGATTGTGTCAACATTCACTAGTCTGGCTATTGATGAAAAGAGATTAAATGTAGAATAAGCGCGTTAAGAATCCGTGCAGCTGTAGAGGGACTTTTATTCTGTTGAGCGGAACCGATGAACAACTGTGACGACATGGTTTGACGTGGTTGGCCAATCAGCGGAAAGAGGCGTTCATCCCGCCCACATGTAGAGATCGAATATTCAAACTGCTTATTTGTTTCCAACCCCAGAACGAAAAAAGAAAAATCAAGCCAGTTTTTTTTTTTTTCGTTTTCATTTTAAAAATGAAAAACGAAAAAAAGTGCGGTTTTCTCATTTTCTGATTTCAATATCAAATCAAAAATGAATGAACGGAAGATGCCTGATTCACGGACCCTGAAAGAAGTGTTTCCTCTCACTCACAAAAATCAGTAAGAGAAGGAAAACAAAACCATTGAGCAATATGTACAGAATGGTAATCGAGGTCTTGAAGAACTTATAGACAGCTGTGGAAACAGATTCTTCTGTTTAGATAATGAGTCTGCCAGTTTCCCACAGTTCTACCAGAAAGATTTGGGAGGCAAGATAACGTAACACTGATATTTATTACCAAACAGCAAGAAGAATATAAAGGTTAATGTTCTTTGGCGTAGGCTCCTTCTGTAGCTCACGTCCTGAGGGTTGCAGCCTGCTACATCCATTTGCGAACCCCAGGACATGTTTTTGGGCAAGCTTTATAGTTCCTGGTCAGTGATGTCACCCACCTATGACGTTCTGTCTCCTGATTGGACAGATTTCATACGTGCTTCATGACGACATCACACAGAGGCGTTCCCATAGCGATTACGCATCGTGAGTATCCCTTGAAAGGGAACAGCACACTATCACTTGGGAATAAGGTCTCTAGTGTTCCTCTAACCAGACAGACTCCAGACAAAACCTTTGGACATGCTTTAATCACCAATTTCAGAGAGAATCCCACCAGCAAAAGAATACAACAGTTTTTATAGAATAGGCAAATTGGCAAATGTGACATGATTCATTGAATCATTTTTCTACAGTATGAATGATTCATATTTAGAATTCAACTTCTGTTACTAGGTAAAAGCAAATCTGGATTCCTATGACCTTGTGATACTGAACTCAAGGAAGAAGAGGTTAAAACTGAAATAGTGAAATGCGAAGCACCCTAAGCCATCAAGGTTTCCTCTGAGTCTGCACTTCACAACGTAATGACGCTTTGACTGCCGGGTAAAGTCCTCTGCATAGCTCACAGTCATGCGGGCTCTTGAACAGAGTTTGGCTTGTGTTTATCTGTATTCACGCTCAGATAGCAAACATATAGAGAGAACATCTTGGTTATGTATATAATCTTAGTTCCCTAAATAGGGAACGAGACACTGCATAATCGCTATGGGAACGCCTCTGCGTGATGTCGTCATGAAGCACGTATGAAATCTGTCCAATAGGGAGACAGTACGTCATAGGCGGGTGACGTCACTGACCAGGAACCATAAGCCGCCCCAAACACACTCACATTCAGCTTCTGAAAAACTGAAGCAAGTCGCTTACGGGCATGCCGGGAGTATGGCAAGGAGACACAGCGTTTCGTTCCCTATCATGGGACTAAGGTTAAATACATAACCGAGACGTTCCCTTTCAAGGGAACGCGCTGTGTAGCCGCTATGGGAATGACAATCCCATCGTCTTCACATGAACAAGTGACCGTTCGTGGTGAAGCCGAGGCGCACACCTCACAGTAACACCTGCGCCCTGGAGTGGATCCGAGGTCTAACTCATAAAACCTCACAAAGGTACGCGGTGATGACCATCTGCTGCATCACAAATGTCATGTAGGGATACCCCTGAGATTAAAGCCTTGGTGGCAGCCATACTCCTCGTCAAGTGAGTGAGCCCTAACAGCCAAAGGTGAAGGCTGTCCAATTGACTCATAAGCAAGTGAGATGGCCTCAACCACCCACTAGCTCATTTTCTGCTTGGATGCTGGGAGACCTTTTCTTGGTGCTCCAAAACACACAAATAGATCACATTTTCTCCACATGGCAGCTCTGTGGACATAAGCATCCAGTGCTCTAACTGGGCACAGCAGATTTAGCTTTTCCTGGTCCGATGATGTAAATGGAGGAGGACAGAAGGCCTGCAGCACAATAGGTCTCACAGGATCTGAGGACCTTAGGAAAGTAGTAAGGAGAAACACTGTTTTTAAGTGTTAAAAACTTTTCTGGCACCTATAAGGGAACTACTAAGGGAACCAACCTCTCGAGGCTGGCCTCTGGTGGAATATGGGCAACCAGCACAGTGCCCTGAAGCGGAGCCCCGGCAGGGAACAACTGAACTGACTGCAGAGAAAGCACGCCACTCTCGGGTGACACACGGGGAACTACTGCGCCCCGGCATTTCGGCGGGGTTGGCAGAGCACCCCCCTGAAGGCACCAAAGACATACAGGCACTGTTGAGAGGTGAACACCGTTTGCCTCCAGAGGACCACCCCAGGATCCAGACCTTGCGACCTGGGATCAATTCAATTCAATTCACATTTATTGTATAGCGAACATATCATTTCAAAGCAGCTTTACAGAGAATGCATGTCAACATTACAATTTAAAGAATGCGTGAAGAAACTGCTGCAAGCAGCAGTCTGCTTCCTCGCCTCCTGAACCTCGGTGAAAGTCGTGACAGTGTCACCAAAGAGGCCAGACAATTCAGTGGGGCATCCAGAGAAACTTTTTGTCACGGTCTTTAATATCAGACAGATTTAGCCAGAGGTGGTGCTCCGTGGCCACCAGGGCTCCATAGATCGCCGACTGACTTGGCCATCTCCTTGGTGGCACGGAGTGCAAATCTGCTGAATGACGCAATGGATGAAATCGCCTCCACTTCCTCACTATTACCCAAGTTCTTCAGCAGGTCAGCTTGGTATGCTTGCAGTATGGCATCATGTGCAAGCATGCCGCAGACCTGCTGCTGAGTACGCTTTGCCCACTAGTGCTGTGAGTCTTTAGCGGCATAGTGGGCAACGTCGGGGGACGAAGCCGCCTGCGGAGAGAGATGGCTTGCAAGCGTCTCTTCGACTCTTGGCATCGCCCCATACCTGTGTTTTCTCATCAAACCATGTTACTGTATGTGGAGGTTGAGGGGTGAAAACACGGGATGACACCAGTCTCTTCCATGGTCTTGACACCTCAGTGTGGAGATCAGGAAAAAACGGTAGCCCCCGACGTGGAGGTAGAGCAGACCTAGATGGTAAAAAGCATTCATTGAGTTTGCTTTTAGTCTGCTGCTCTTGCTTCTCGTCTGGCCAATCGATATTGAGCTTGGCAACAGCATGAGTAAGCACCTCCATGAGCTTCTCGCTCATGGGAGAGTGAAGTGGAGTCTTCAGTCTCTCCTGTTATCACGCTAAACAAACAACCAGCTCCTCAGAACTGGACGCCATTAATGTGACTGTGTCGACCAATTTCAGAGTGAATCCAACCAGCAAAAGAATACAACAGATTCTATAGAATAGGAATGTCATGATCACCGTCAGTTCCTGTCACTTCCCGGACTCCAATTCCCATCATCCCCCTCAGCCAGTCACATGCTCACACTCCACACCAATCACCTATCGCCACATACAGCTTTGCACATCACTTGGACTATAAAGGACTGTCATACACACCAGCTCACCGCGAAGTCTTGTTTATCTTGTGTGCAATTCCGAGCGTTTATATCCTGTCTGCCTGTAGTTACCATTCCTGTCTGTTACCCGTTATTGACCCGTTGCTGCCTGTCCTGACCCTTGCCTTGTCTGCTGTTCTGTGAATGCTGTCTGCCTGCCTCGATCCATGCCGTTACCCTGACAAGATTGCCGTCCTTGCTATTCCTGTTGGCATGTTTGACCCTGCTGTACGACCACGCTTACTTCTGTAATAAAGCTGCAAATGGATCTTACCTTGAGTCCCGCTTCATTACAAGGAACATGGTAAAGGTGACATGATTCATTGGCATCATTTTTCTACAGTATGACTGATTCATATTACTTCACTTGTTACTCAGAAGTCATGAGTTTATATATTTTGACCACAGTCTCGTTTCATTTCTCTTTTGTTGCATTCAGACTCGATTTAGACACACTTGTTGGAGGCCCAAGTGTGGAGACATTTCGTTTCTCCACCACAAAAAAAAAAAAAGAAGAAAATCCAAAGCATTGAGTTGAGTTTCACCAAGAAACACAGAGATGAGAACAGCGTAGACATAGATTTTTCAAAGGGCTCTCTTACAATTATAGGGTTTACATTTCCCACTCACTATCGAGAGAAACCTGCGCTGAACGATCATGGAGCAGGAGAAAACAGAGATGCTCTGACTATGAAGAAAACCTGCTTCTCGTTCCAGATGGAGAGTGAAACAACATGTACTAGAAAACTGATGTGGAAATCGCAAATGCATTTACTGTATATTTTGAATTTGACAGTTTTGTTTCACAGTAAATCAGTGTTTCTGTTCATACTCTAAAATTAGATGATGACGTAAAGACCCCATCATAGTTCTTTCATATTTTCTTCTCATTTGTTAATTTCAGTCACTCCTCCACATCATCACTGACTCTGATGTGTATTTAAGGCAGCTGTGCTTCTGCTGTCTCTCAAACACAGACCAGCTTCACACCATGTTTTCTGGGTCTGCTCACCTGTATTGTGCTGAGAGCATTCAGTGCTCAGGCAGAAGTGGCCAAGACCTTTGATAAGTGTAGCAGGTTTTTCTACAAAGACACAGAACCACAAGGAATGGATCAAAATGCCAAGAAAATCTGTCAGAGGTTTGAGATCAACTCTTCTGGAGTTAGAAGATCAACACCATACAATCTGGGTCCTACGCTACTCTGTACTCGGTTCCTCACCGGATTCCCCTCTACAGCGCCTACACCACAAATGGTCATGCTCAGACACTACTGGAAGGACAAACAAGTGGCACTTAGAGCCAAAGGTAACTATGTGCTTCATTTCTAACAAAAGACTTCCATTAGCAGTTCAAGTCACATTTATTTCTACAGCACTTGATAGAATATAGATTGTTTCAAAGCAGCTTCAAAATATTGTCAATGTTGCAAAAATGTAAGCTCTGGATTTCATAAGAAATAAGACAGTTGTGTTCAGTTAATTCAATTATTGGTCCTCCTTTGATTATTGGATTCTCATTGCAAATAATTTATGAAATGCATTGGAAGTTCTTTTTCCTATGAAGTTAGAAAAACATGAAAGTGTTTTTCACAAGCAATAAAAAACATCAAACTAACCATCATAACATATTTCTTCTGCAGATTTCTGAACCCAAGTCCCCAACTGATTATATGGTCCCTGAGAATAAAAAAAATCAAGATACTTATAAAGGAAATCAAGCCATCAGCAGCGACTACAGAGACACTGGATATGATCGAGGACAACTGAACAACAGCTTCTCAGCACCGATGACGGCCGTAAAGCAACGTCTACCTGACCAATGCAGCACCTATGGATGCTCGTTTCAACTGTGTCCACTGGAAGAACTGGGAGAGCACAAAGAGTTTTTTGAAGAGCCAGAAAGGAGGACAGGTGACCTCTTACATACGGCGGCGCTCTTGGACGGCTTCTAAAAAACAAATTCTAATAATAAAAATCTTTTTCCTTCGGCTATATAGGAGAAAACCTGTCAAGAGGTAAAGTAAACCTTGATGAGTGTCTCACAGCTGAACAATCGGCTCAATCACTCTATGAGCTCTCAAATATTACGATCTTTGTAGATAATTGTTTTGAAGACAATAATAAATTAAACAAGGTTAAGCAAGCATTTCAGAAGTTAATCGGCTCCCAGGACCCCAGATGTGCGAACACAATTAATTGCGCTCCCAAACAGTCAGAACTAATGGAGAGGATGTCAAGGTGACTGACATGATTGTAAAATTAACCTTCGGCAGTTTGAGCTCTTATTCCACTATGGCAGAAAACCTGAAGGTTTTTAGTGAAAGTGCTTGTCTTATAACTAATTACGGACAAGAATCTGTTGAATGCCAGTTGGACTCAAGAAGCGCAAGATGTGCAGCTGATGGCTCGCCCTGTTTAAGAATCTCTGACTCTGGTTCTGGCTGTCACTGCTACACAGGAGGTGAAACCAAGCGCTGCTGCTCCACTCTCTGTCTGTACCAGGATGATGTTCAAGAGCTACAGGTTGACTCATCGGCCAGACAGAGATAGCGTGTTTCACCCAGGATACTCACTCACGTATAAAGGAGAGCGATGCAAGGATGATCAACCCTGTGGCACATACGGTCAGGACTAGTACTGGTGTAACACCATCTCTGGCCACTCTGACTACTGCAGTCCTCCACTGTGGAGAAGTAAGGCTAAAAACGGGCAGTACTGCCGCAGAGACAAAGCCTGTGCCAAATATGGTGAAAGCCAGCAATGGTGCTACACAGATGATAGCAAAAAACACAAGTGCTGTACTTCTGATGACTGCTACTCCACTGTCAGAGGCAAAACCTGCAGGTCTGATCACCCCCTGTGACAAACATGGTGAAAAATACCTGGGTGCAAAAACTACTGATGGAGCTGATTATTGCTGCACAGAATGTTCCTCTGTTCCTGTTTCCAGAGGCACACGGCGGCGCACTGGGCGGAACTGGTCATAGACATTAAAACGCATTTTAAAACACTGTGTCAAGTTAAAAGTTGAACTTCTGAAAACACATCTCAACACCCTGTGCTTTTTTCCACGTTGTTTGCATTTTAAAATCACAAGTGCGTTCCTTCATTTAGCTCACCGCAGTATAGACAGATGTACGCATATGAGACAAGTTTCAATAAACCATTGTTGATTCAAAGAGCTGATAAGGATATAATAAAGGTGTTGAGCAAAATTGATAGCATACTGTGCTTACTGTGTACGCTTTACAGGTAAAATGGAAAATAAAAATAAAATGCAATAAATGCAGGGTATTAAAGTTATTGAGGTACTGTTTTATTCTTAGCACTGTCACTGAAACTGTTTAGCCTTACTTTGACTTCTGTTAAGATTTCAGTGTGTTTGAGCCTCTTATCATTCAGATTTTATATTAATACCAGGCCTGACGTGGCATGAATGAAACATCATTTTCATAAACACAACACTGTCTATTGGCTCATATCGTTTCATGTTTTATGTCCTTGGTGATTGAATAAAGCATTAAAAACCAAAGTATTTAATCTCATGTCAGCGAGAAACTCGTATAACAGCTCATATATGATCCTCTTTATCCACTTTATCATTCTTTAAGTAAGAAAGAGTCAGAGTTTGAGTATATATTCCTCCTCCCGTACTGCAAAATACTCGCTCTGTCTGGATACACTTAAATCTGTCATATCAAACATGCACACTTCAATAAGCAGACAGAAAGCAGGTTAAAGATTGAACTAATGTTTAAAGCATTCAAAGCACACTTTTACACAAATACACTAATAAAACTCTCATGTATATTTTTGAGGTAGTATACTTTATTTCAATGCACTAAAAATCTATTTAGTAGTAGGTGGTAGTGTATATACTTTTCCAAGTGCAGTGAAGTACTACTGAAGTACAAATATACTTTAAAAATAGTGGTATTTATAGTGTATAACTTTGACACTTTTATTTAGCACCAAAATAAAGAATGTACTACAGATGTACTTGCTTGTATTTAAGTATTTTTAATGCACTTAAGTATTCTTTTTTCATCTGGGAGGGACTAAAATTCATCATTGTGATTTCTTATTTTGATGAAAAGTTTGAGGTTAAAGAGCATTTTTATCAGTCACCACTGCAGCTCACTGTATAACACAATTATTATCGTTTAATCACTTGTAATAAAAACTGTTAATTGGTTATTAGGAGTAAATAGTTTTCACTTTACATTAGGTCACGATAAAGGGAAATGTCATTAATTAAGTGCTTTTTAAACCAAATTTATTAGACATTATTTGAATTCATATTCTGGTTCATTAAAATGTTTACAAATACACACACCCACACAGAGAGAGAGAAATTGAATGAGAGGATTTGGCACCTCCTGCTGGACACTCAACACAAATCAGAGCTGGGAAACAGATCAAATGCTGCTGGGTTTATGGAGGAGGAGGACAGTGTTTCATCGTACCATCGTTCCTTAGACAGATGCTGAGGTTTTGAAGATCAGAAGATCTGAGAAACCTCATGATCCTTAATGTTTCTCAGTTTAAATAAGGGAGCTAAAACAACAGAACTATTCATTTTAGTTCATTGTCATCTGCACTAAATGTTATTCCATTCAATCCACTATATGTTGCAAAAGTGACTTTAAAATTTGCTTAAACACTTTCTGTATTAGGGTTAGGTTTTCCCAGCATGAACTGTAGTGCTGTTTTAGGAGAGTAATTTTGAAAATAAGTGTTATATATATGCATTTCTGAGAAAAGGGAAAGATGTTCATTTGTGTTTCTGTAGGTGTGTTTCTGTGGTGTTTGTTGTCATTGTGCTGGAGCTGTTGCTTCGCTCAAATAACTGTGCCAATGCACGTAATTCCTTAATCATTACCTTTCCATGACAACAAAAAAGAAAGAAAAAAATAGATTTAAGCATGCAAACATGTGCTATGCAAGTTTAGGGTTAGATTGCATAGAATAAGTGATTGCAGAGCAGCTACACACAAAAACACCAACACAGGTATTCCCTTTGAACTGAAGAGCTATAATACACAGAATGAGTCAGAAATAGTGGCTTGATTTCAGTGAATTAAAGTGTTAGTTTAAAATCATTTTTACTCAGCTCTTGATAAAAATCTAGTTGGCACGCTGAGCCACAAACACACACACAGGTATTCCCCTTTAAACTGGAGGAGCTAAAACAAAGAAAGGTGTCAAAGGGGAAAATAAAATTACTTGTTTTGTCATATTTAAAGTCTGTCAGTACTGCTGCAAAAGAGTAAAATATACTTTAATAAAATTAAGATAAATATTCTCTCAAATTAAAAATATAATTGCAGTTTTAAGAAACTAAACCATACTCGTGTTCACATTAGCAGCTTTCAGTGTTCAGTTCAAGTGCTGAGATTTGTTATATTTCCATGTTTTGTTTCTTCAGAAAAATTATATTGTCCGATTTCACAATTCTGTCCTGATCTCAATTCTATAAACTTGCTAAAATTATGCAGGGCATAAAACTGAGTTGCACATTTAAATTGCAAAGTTTTAATGCAATTTTCTAATGATATATGTTTCATCCAATTTCATGGTGAAATATAAACACTTAAATGGTGGCTAATAAAAACCTTTTTTATGACAGATTTATTAAAACATTCATTAAATAATGAAGACATCGCCAACAGGTTAGTTAGAAATATAATCAATGTGTGATATAGTGCATATATGTATCATTCCTTCTGATGTTCATTCATGTTTATTTGCTGCTGTAATTAGTAGTAAAGAGATGATCAGTTCATGATCTGCTTCTTTATGAGAGTTTCAGCAGATCAGCAGCTCATTTCAACGGAGAGGAACAGAGACAGTGAAGGGTCTGGAAATCGACTTTGTTCTTCATTGTGCAGGAAAAAAGTATTATAAATATTAAAAACAACCCGTGGTGTTGATTCAAAGCATCAGATAGTAATCAACATCTGGACACTGAACCGTTTCAGATTCCTGCAGTGAACGAGGATCATCGGATACGACCTTCACCAGATCCCTGCATGAAACACATTCAGATTCATCTGTATCATCTGTATGTTAGATCATCATCCATCTGTATCAACTGTGAAATGAAAATCAGTTCAAGTCTTTCAATCATTTTGATTCACTCACCTGTTCTGGATCATCCTCACGCTGACGAATGAACCGCGCTTCCCTCTGAAAACATCTGACAACACACTGACACTTATTATCACATATTCAAAGTATGTTCTGTTTATTCAAAAAGAAAATTAAACTTGAGATCTGTCCCGTGATTTAATAATTAAATCTGACTTTATGACAGATGTCATTGACTGCTAGAGGTCAAATCATAAATTATATTTTCACCTCTTTTTTTCTTACACTAAAATCTACACAAATATATAAATTCATACTCTAGCAAGCTGTTCCACAATGTGACAGATTCATAAAATAACCTAATACAATGAATGCAAATGTGATTGATGATAACCTGAGCTCTTGTGAACTAGTGTCAGACGTAAAGACTAAGTATGATGTTAGGAAAGTCTGGACTCACCTGAAGATCCTTTTACGCAGCATGAAACAGATGAGATGATGAAGATGATGATGAAGAGAGCAAACAGCCACCACAAATGATCTATACAAGTGATCAAATATCAAATCATCTGATCGCTAACAATGATGGATCAATATTAGTGTTAAAAGGGTTTAAAGCTCTTGATGTTTTACCTGAGCGCTGGAGAGATGGAGTCACTTCATCCAGAACATCTTTAAAACACACAATGATCACAAATATCAGACAATATGACAGAAAACAAAGACCTGTTCACATTCAAACTGGACTGAACTGGACGATAATCATGATATTCAAAGCAATATCGATATTGTGTTAATTTAGGGTGTGACAATATACTGGAATTGGCGATAACCACAATATTTAAAATAAATAGGACACTTATGATATCATGACATGTAAATACTCCAGCGGCAGTACCTGGCTGAGCTCTCAGGTGGCAGTATTGCACCTTAACGCTGACGCCTGTCAAACAAGAAGACGACGCAGCGCACACAGCAGAAGAAGAACCATGTCGTCCGAGCGGGAGAGTAAGAAGAGGCTCTTTCCACACCCGAAAAAAGTAAGCTCGACAGTATGGGAGTTTTCGGTGCCTTAGACAGCCCAATCTGCAGGATTTGCCTAGCTACAGTCAGTGCGAAGGGTGGCAACAACACCAACATTTTTACCCACCTCCGTGTCCATCACCCTGCAGATTACGTCATTTTACAGAGAGTAAGTTGCGATTATTTTACTAGTCATGGAATGGGAAATGTTATATTAACCTATTAACAGCGATTTTCTGTGTTCATATATTTAAATAAAGGGTGATTCTTTTAATAAGTACCACGTTTTCTTTACTCGCCTTATTCAGCGTGATGTAGCTATGCATGCAGTTATATGCCCTCAAAATTCAAGATACACAGGCATTTTTTTGCCCTGATGAGTTTTTGTCATTATATCATATGATATCATGTAATTGTATTACAATATCACACGAGCAAGATTGCCGTTTTCAACTAACTTATTGTTAAATGAACAATGTGAGTAACATTTTAGACACAGCATTGTTAATATTGTTTTTTTTTCTTTATTTCGCCAACGAAAATTTCAAAATTATGAACGGCAGAATAGAGTCCACTGAATCCACGTTTTGAATGAAATGGTTTAATTAATGATTAAATGACCCATTTAATAAAGACGGTCACTTGCTTCATTCCTGAATAAATCAGTCATTTGAACAAATCAGTTGAATGAATGACTCACTCACTCACTCATTAAGACAGTGACTTGCTGCCCCCTACTGGCGGTTTAGTTTCATACAGAATCATACATTTTAATTAAAAATTGTCATTCTGTGTCACCTCTGTACTGTAAAGATGGATTTTGTTGATAATGATTTCATTTGATTGGTAACAGCCATAATGTATAGGCTACTATGCTAGTCTTAAATTTGACTTAAAATGTGCAGCAACCCTGAAAAAGAAAAACCAAATAAACACAAATTAATTTGACTGATACATTCCCCCCCCCCCAAGGATTCTTTAGATATCACGATATATCAATATCGTGAATTCTTTGGCCACAATAACCGTGGTGTGAAAAAATCTAATATCGTAACAGCCCCTAAATCAGACACACCTTTTCAGCTGAAACTCTGAGTTTGGTGTCACTGCAGTTTCATTCCACTGAAAACATTCAATCATCATGATTCACTTACAGAAGATTCACTTCAACACCAGAGTTGATCTGAATCAGATTCACTTCAACACAGATCTGATCTGAATCAGAACAGATTGACTTCAACAGACAGACAGATCTGATCACAGATTCACTTCAACACAGAGTTTGATCTGAATCAGGAAGATTCCTTCAACACAGAGTTGATCTGAATCAGGACAGATTCACTTCAACACAGAGTTGATCAATCAGGACAGATTCAACTTCAACACAGAGTTTGATCTGAATCAGGACATTCTTCAACACAGAGTTTGATCTTCAGGACAGATCGAAAGAGTTGAGTCTAATCAGGACAGATTCACTTCAAACAAGAGTCAATCAGGACAGATTCACTTCAACACAGATTGATCTGAATCAGGACAGATTCACTTCAAACAGAGTTGATCTGAATCAGGACAGATTCACTTCAACACAGAGTTTGATCTGAATCAGGACAGATTCACTCAACACAGAGTTTGATCTGAATCAGGACAGATTCACTTCAACACAGAGTTTGATCTTAATCAGGACAGATTCACTTCAGAGATCTTAATCAGGACAGATCACTTCAACACGAGTTTGATCTGAATCAGGACAGATTCACTTCAACACAGAGTCTGATCTTAATCAGGACAGATTCACTTCAACACAGAGTTTGATCAGGACGATTCACTTCAACACAGAGTTTGATCTGAATCAGGACAGATCAGATCTGAATCAGGACAATTCACTTCAACACAGAGTTTGATCTGAATCAGGACAGATTCACTTCAACACAGGTTTGATGTGAATCAGGACAGAGTTCACTTCAACACAGAGTTGATCGATCGGACAGATTCACTTCAACACAGAGTTGATCAATCAGACAGATTCACTTCAGACAGAGTTTGATCTGAATCAGGACACTTGAAATAAGGACAGATTCACTTCACACAGAGTTTGATCTGAATCAGGACAGATTCACTTCAACACAGTTTGATCGAATCAGACAGATTCACTCAACACAGAGTTATCTGAATCAGGACAGATTCACTTCAACACAGAGTTTGATCTGAATCAGGACAGATCACTTCAACACAGAGTTATCTGAATCTGGACAGATTCACCTCACACAGAGTTGATCTGAATCAGGTCAGATTCACTTCACACAGAGTTTGATCAATCTGGGACGATTGAACACAGATTGTTTGTCTACTTTCACTTCTCTCAGAGTTTTTGATCTGAATCAGGACACACTGTCTGACTTCAAACGCAGTTTGATCTGAATCAAGATTCACGCAACACAGAGTTTGATCTGAATCAGGTCAGATTCACTTCAACACAGAGTCTGATCTGATCAGGACAGATTGAGTGTTTTACTGATTCCTCACCTTTGAACACGGTCTCCATTCTCAACTCATTACAAGCAACATTTAGGGTTTCATTGATGTATATGTTTATCTCATGCCCTTCATGAAAACAGATAATCGTGATGTTGAGGCAGAAATCATTTACTCCTGAAGTATAGCAGTGGATCTCATGACGAACTTCATCAACGCAGTATGAAGTGACGAGACGATCGGATGAGGCAGAAATAACAGGATCAATCAGTCTGTGAGGATTCGATGGATCTGCCATCAGACGATCATCCTGATTAAATGAAAAACAAGACATTCATATAATGTGTGGTGTGTGTGGTGTGATCATGTAGTCTGACAGAAACACACACCTTTGAGTACCAGAGCTGCTCACAGTCAAACTCACTGAACTCAGTGAATCTGTCAGAAGAAACTCTGAACTCAAACCCGTCTTCAGTCTGAATCTCTGCACACGTCACATTCATGACGTCCATCATTCAACACTGAAAAACAGAGGAAATTATGTGTTAAAAGCCTTTTTTTACAGTACACATTTTTAAATGTTAGAAAAATCTGATGATGTAAAATCAGAATATTTTCAGGAAAAGATAGATTGATTGATAGATAGATAGATAGATAGATGTGCTCAGAATTATTGGCACCCCTGGTAAATATGATCAAAAATGGCTGAAAAAGTAATCTGCATTGTTTATCCCTTTGACCTTTCATTAAAAAAAATATATAAAAATCTAACCTTTCACTGAAGTAAAAGAAAACATTTTCATCAGTAACTAAGTACAATGAAACTATCTAAAGTAAACCAGGATGTTTCCTGTCATTTTAAATGATCAGAATGCATCTATGGCAAATGTTCTAAAATATGGCTCCTTATTAAAAAAAAAAAAAAAATGTTCACATGGCTCAATTTTCCCCAGGTTAGGGGTAAGTTGATCCGAGTCAGTGGGTAAATTGCACCATCTGACCATCAAACTAAATCAGAATCAAATCCATGTGACATTAGAAAGATAATTTACCTCTTTTAAAAACTAAATTAATAATCAAATTTCCTTTTACACAGTCACATTTCCTTTCTTAAAGCTCAAACAACATTAAACCAACCAAATGAAGGTGGTGAAATTTCAATATAGTCAATTGTTTGCATTTCTGAATCAAATTGTCGAACACCAAAGCTGTAACAGAGTTGTTCTGTGAAATTAAATAAAAAATAAATTAGAGAATGAATACATTAATGTCACTGAAACCAGCAACATTTTTGGCTTTTGGCCTGCGATGTTGAAGATGTTCATCCATTAGGGAATACAAGTGGAAAGATAAATATGATTAATCATCTTCTGGTTCTTTTCAGAGAAGGATTTGCTGTTAGTATCAAATAAACTCAAAAAATAAAAAAGATAAACTAACAGCTGTGTAATATTACATTGAAACTATACCAGTTTATACTTCAGAGATTTAATCTAAATTCAGTGCCTTATGGTGGGGTAAGTTAAAATGCTGGCTCAATTTACCCCACTGCATTTGGCTCACTTTGCCCCATAGCAGCCATTTTTGAAAATAATAGCTAAATAATTTGCATGATTTTATACATTGCTAAATCATCATATAGATCATAAATATTTTTAGGCCTGCACAAATTTGTTTTGATGTAACAGCATTACATCTGTTTAAGTTTATCCTGATAAGCCAAAAACTATTTGTACAGTAAATGGGGTCTTCCACTCCTCCCACATGCTTCTTTCACAGAGTGGCAGAAATTGTGGGTGGTTCCAAAGTTATAAGGTCACATGACAATATGGTTGAGCTAATGGAAAACGGAAACACATTTCTGACAATGATGGCATTTCCAGATGCAATTTTCTGCTCCAGGGTATGGTTGCCAAAAAAAGGGGGTGGGTCAATTTACCCCACTCTCCTTATATATATATATATATATATATATATTATATATATATAATATATATATTAGGGTTGGAGCTGACTCAGGACAGTGTCCCTCCAAAGTGTCCATCCCTGTTCTATACTGTACAATGTTTCTGTAAAATAACTAATACTGTAAATGGCAGGTTCCTTTGATTAAAACTTACTTATATTTTGTTAATTTAACATAAATTGGCTGTAATTATTGCTATTTCTACTTAATTTAGAGATTGGTCAAAGAAGTTGTGAGATTGAATCTGTAAAAGAAAAATTAAAACTGTAAATATACAAACATCTGTTTTTGAATTAATGCACTTTTTGCATTTTTATAAATCATTTCTTAGTTATTGTACACAGAAAAAAAATATAATTTTAAAGTAACTTACTGTAGACAGACAAAGAATTATTATAAAATAACTTATAAAACCCTAAATTTACAGAGTTTAACCAGAAAGTTAGTTTGTAGTTTATAAGCAATTATCAACAGTAATATACTGTAATTCATTTTGAGTGTAAATAGTTGTATTTGACTGTATTTTTATATGGTTGTTTGCTGTAATGTAAGGGAATCTAAACTTTGCTGCCAGATTTATTTCAGGTTTTTTAGAGTACATAAAAATATTCAAGAATGAGCGTTTGTATTTCTATAAACACATTTAGATGTCCGCATCAATAGAAATTTACAAAAGTGATTTTATACACATAGAAAGCACATTAAATGCAAGTAAAAGGGCTACGTTTAAGGTCTCAAATAAGTTTTAGGGGAATAAAATGGCAAAATGTGGTTCAAATAGTGTTCCCTTGTCATTTAGAGTAACACTTATATTTATGTAAAAATTAAAACAACTTATTCTGACCTGTACATATTAAAATATATAAAAGAATAAGTGATCATACTAAATTGTATTGCATTTTAAATTAGTAAACAATTATTTGGTAAAACCTCGGATAGTGGCAAAGTTTAAAAAAGTAAAATTAAAGTAATTATCATTTGGGGTAAAAGTAATTAGTCTTTAATATGGCATGAATAGATTTTTTGTTGTAAATATCCCTGACAAAATATTTTGTTACACTGAATGACATTTTAGTGGGTGTCTTTCTGTAAAGCATGGTAAAAATGTATGACATTTATAAACAACCCATTCTGAAAACAACAACTAAAAGCTATATATATGCTAGATTTTTAGTTGTTTTTACTATTAGCTATTATATGCATTTATGACACGTTTTCAGTATTTTCATAAATAGTAGAAGGTTTTTGTCAAACCGCACACTTAAGTGTCGAGATAAGCGGAGAGCGGTGTCACATTGTGTTTTTCACTTTCCTTCAAGAATATTGTTGGACAATATTATTAACCTGCTAATCATAAAAAAATGTTTCAGGATCATAGTCAAACTATATTTACATTATTAAATATATTTCATACCTTAAGCGGATCCTTTGCCACAATAACTGAAGAGAGAAGAATGAAACCGCAGAAAGAAGAATGAAACTTCACCTGGAGCGGCTGATTTGCAGAAGCGCGTTCTCGAGCAGATTTAGTTCACGAGCTCACCTCACATTCAGTTTAATGCTGAACGAACTTGACTTGCTGTCCTCGAAGACTCGAACCCGAGGCTCGGCTCGAGAATCTGCCGGTACCGAGAAGAACAGAGGATGGGGAAGAGGAGGGAATTGGGACGGTCCTGCTGCTTCCTCGAAAGGATGATTGACAGGTTCGGGAGGAGCCTAATCATTCAGTTCTACTTGTGGAACTTTACCCGGCGACAGACTGTGATTGGTCAAATGATGAAAAAGAGGGAGGAGCCAAATGCAAACATTTAACTTAAAGTACAGTAGCGACAAACTGTCAGTCTGAGGTTTTACCAGCAGTGGGTTGTCTGGGTGTCCAACCCAGTCTCAGATTCTAAGAAATCGCGTTTTTAATTGATATTTTCATTTTCATGTCATCAACACCTGTAAGTAGTCTCGAACAGGACAGCTATAAATCTCTCATCATGTGAAAGTAGGTCATCACATCAACTCTGTCATTAAAACTCAATGGAGTGTTTAGTTTTCTCAAACTAACAAACAAACAGGAATATAATAAGATGAAACACAGAAAACAAAACATTCATGTTTATAATCTGGAGTTTTTTATTTTTTAAATGTTTTATCAGATAATTGTATTCACACTTAAAAAAATTTCCTAAAACATATTTAGAGGTGAATTAAGTTTGGTTTCTTGCCATGAATTAAAAAACTTCAGCCAAACAAATGATACATTTTTTGTAAGATGTTTCATTTAAACATGAAACAAGTTTATATTATACTGAAGGAATGGGTGACACAGGCTATCTGTAAACTGAGCCAAAACACCTTGTTTGGTAACATTTGGGTGTTTGGGACAGCACATATTTATCTTTAATTTAATACACAATAAATCACTATATAAAGCACTGTGTATTTGTAGCCTGCTAGAAAATAGGCGTCAATTTTGCTTTGGTTGCTAAAGTACAAAAACGGATCCCAGTTAAATGTGCACAAAATAACTAATCTTACAATCTGTCTGTCAGTCAGTCATATTTATTTATAAAGCTCATTTAAAACAGCAGCTGTTGGTCAAAGTGATGTTCAGAGTTTAAGCAAATAGAGTAACAAAACACAATCACAGACAACAATGTACAAAATATTAACACTGCACCTGCTTCTGACCATATGAAATAATAAATAAGAGATGAGTTTTAAGTAGAGACTTAAAATCTTCATATTGATGCAGTTTTAATGTAAAGTGACAGATTACTAAAGAGTGACAAGAATTATGGTAAAAAGAAACGAAGGGAGCTGTTGTCGAGGAGGGAAGTTTTCAGCTGTTTAAGGAGTGTGAGATTTGACTCATCAGCACATGTGAGAGTCCAAGAAACGAAGAAGCTGATCTTGCCAAACTGACAAATGATATTCATGGTAATATTCAAATCAAGTGGTTTATTTTGTTTAAAAATCTTGTGAATGTGAAAGTGGTGAGGGGGACTTTTACCACACGGGGAAAATACACTCAGATACAAATGCTTAAATGATGTCTAAGGTAATACTTTTTAATCACTTTAGCAAAGTTTGCATAAATTAAACAATACATTTTTGTTCAATAAATATACTGTCATTAAAATAGAAAAAACAAAAATATAGAAACAAAATTATTTTAAAAATTAAAGGTTCTGAAAGCATTGAAGGAGATCCCATAATAATTTAATTTATAGATTTACAGTAGAAACAATAAATATATATTTTATTACATGATATTATTAATATCATATTTTTAAATATGACTGTTTGATTAAAAATATGACGATTAGGGTTTGATGCATGATATTTCCATCTGAATATAATCATATCATGTAGAGAAATAAATTCAGCCAGCTGTCTATTATCATGTTAATTATCGTGCATTTCACCCCAAACACCATACATTTACATATTCTGCTGTTATTGAAAAACTGTTGCTTTAATTACCTTGAACAAAACGGAAAAACATTAAGACCTTAATTGGTCTCAAAATATACACTGTTAGACATTTCAAGGGGTTTTTACAGTAACTTACTGGCAACACTGTTGCCAGTAAGTTACTGTAATTAAGATTTACAGTACTATAACTGTATTTCAGTTTTACAGTAACTACATGGTACTGTATTTATGTAATACGGTGCAATTACTGTAAAAAACCCAGTACACTACTGTAATTATTTGTCCTAAATATAGATTTCATAATATGTGACCCGATCTGGTGAAATGAGTCGGAAGTCGCAACGTTCTATTTTAAGATATGGGCCAATAATGTGGAAAACAAATGAAAAAATCGATTTTTTTAAAAGCTAATTTCAAAGAACAGACTTTCAAAATAATCTCCCAAGTTTCGTAGTTCAGATAATTGAGTAAAGGTTTTAAATGGCTATTAAATTTGACATGGTTTACTAAATTCGCTGGACTTCTCACTCTCTCGTCACTTATGACATTTCCCGGGTATCCCCTGCAAACGTCATTATCTCTGCTCTACAAATATGGTGTACAATTGTATGAACCAATCAAAAGCTTAGAAATGGAAACACACGCCTAAACGCTGATTTTTAACAATGGGAAGCCCCGTTGACTGACAGGCACGCGACGGTCCCAGCCACTCTCCTTCAGACTAGCGCGCCTTAGAAAATAAAACCCCATTTGCGTGTCTCCTCTTTAAAAGCCAATAAAAATTGATCCATATAGATAGCACAAAAATTCTTTTTGCATAAAAAACCAGAGACTTTAAGCTTTCATATCAAGCCTCCAACATGCTCTGTTGCGTTGTTTCACCCTCTAATGAGTCTGAGTAATATGCGTTTACAACAACAAAGCACGCCGCTAACTGAATACAAGTATATTTCACGTGCTCATAACTTCATCAAAAATGCACAGATCATAAAATGGCACATCAATATTTAAAGCGACTCTCAAGATTAAATATGAATCCAAAAAATATAAATATATGCGTTGATCACAAGATATTATCACGGAATGATTTAACACTTGGCTAAAAAACTGCCTCTCAGCTCTCGGGATGCAGTGTTTCCAATGTTCCCGGACCCATCCATGTTCGTTTTCCAACGTGGAAATAACACAAAAGTAGATTCATTTTAAAGCTTGAATCAAATCTTTTAATGCATGCTAACCATTTTTGAAAAACTCCTAACGGTACTGAGAAGCACGCTAAACCGGAGTTACCGCCCGTTGGCGCCACCTGGCTGCGGAAAAAATGAACAACAATTTTTCAAAACTTCTTTATGCTATCACCACGAATTTGACCAGATGCAGCTCACCTATAGGAGAGCATCACCAAAAAATATTTTTTTAGCGATCTTATTGTGTTCCCTGAGTTATTCCATGTCAAATAAAAAAAAGAGAATTATTTAAACAAAGTATATATTTTTGTCTTTATCAGCTGTTTCTCAGCAAGAAAATGTCCAATGTATGTAATTAATTTTTGACTCTCTCTTGCTACAGTTTTGGGAGTATTAGTCTTACTTTTGTGTGTCGCTCAGGAAAAAAAAAAAAAAAAAAAAAAAATAAAAACTCTCAACGCCTTCAGGTCCTTAAATGTTAATTCAAATAAAATAAACTTTCAAATAATTTGAGCTTCAGCCTGGTTTAGCATTTTATATATATATATAAAAATGTCTTTGGTCAAATTAAAGCTTTAAAATAAATAGTTTATCCCTTTTAATGCAATGGATTTTGAAAGATATCAACAAAAAACGGGCAAAAAACTTTAAAAAGCGAGTTTCTCAGGTTTTCAATTGAAAAGAGGGCCGGACAACCATAATTAAAATGGGTATATCTTTAAAAACCATTCAAGGTATATGAATTTGAATTTAAAGCTTCTTGTCTCTCTTTCCATGATACCAAAATCTCCAATTTGAAATTTGGGTCACTGTGACTCATTTTGCTGGATCAGGTCACATATTATAGCGAATAATTACAGTAAGTACTACTGAGATACAATTCAAACAGAAAAATTATTGCAAAAATCATCTTTTTATCTTTTATTTTTATTTTATTATTTAAAACATGGCTATTATACTAAAATACAACAGTCTGCCAAGCTGGAAAGGATGTGTTAAAAATGACAATTTACACATTAATGGGAGAGTTTAGGGACACATTATTTATGTTCATTAACTCATTAAGCTGTTTTGTTTTTCTAACAAAGTAAATGTGTCAAAGTTTAGCACCAAGATTGTGTAACTTGTTAAATAAACACATTATGTGTTGTGTTGTGTTGTGCTGTCCGGTCACTACACGCATTATGTTAAAATAACATAAAGTATGTAAAGTCAAGGTGTTTAGTATTGTCAAACAAAATATTATAATAAATATCAACATTACATTCATTAAACGCAAAATATAAATACATTTTTAAAGCAGTCAAAAATTAAATGTCCAACACAGGACAAAATAATTCTTTTCTCATTAGGTAACAGACCACATAACCCCACTTGCAAAAGAATCATTTCACTATTTCCAAAAATTGATAATGTAAACTGGTGGGCCAAAAGTATTAAGTGTCTGAATGTTTTTGAAAAAAAGGACTGTTTTAAGAAACATTTTCTTATTATCAATGTTCTCCTCTAAATTCATTTTTTTAAAAGACAACACACTGTTTTTTTCCACCTTTGGAAATAAATGAACTTCTCCAAAGATTGGTTCCAGTTCAGAACTTGACTGACAACATCAGAATGTTCCTGGTCTGTATGCGTGTCCACGAACACAAATGTACTCAGTCCTTCAGAGGAGATCCCAGCTCTGACGCTAAATAAAAACATGAGAATGAGAGAGAGAGAGAGAATTCCATATTAGTGTCAAATTATTTTTAACCTCCTTTTTTAAACCTTTTTTTTTACTATAACTTAAGAATATATAAGTAACATCTTTTTGTCAATAGCATATTCAAAAATTTCAGATGAATTGTAAATTAAATTATGCCAGATTAAATTTAATACTTACATATTCTAAATTCTGTCCAAAAAGTGCTGAGATCCATAGAGAGAGCGACTGCAATCGACGATTTAGCCAATTTCAGCCTGTTTGCAGTGAAGGGGAAGCTGTTTGAGATAAATACACAGAAAGATGCATGCAAGAAATCAATATGTGATGATTTTTCTCCTCCCTACAGTAGTTAACCCACCTGTGCGCTGATATTAGGACCTTCCTGGTCAGTTGGGACTGCAATGGTAAAAGTCTTCTGCATAAATAAAAGATCAAAATATTCAAAAGTATATAACTAAGTGTTTAGAATGCTAGATTTTGTATGAATGATTTAGTGAGAGTTTTACTGCAGTGCTTACCTAAATGTAAGCTGGTGAGACTGAACATAAAAAATGGTCCATCTTCTGATTGGTTAATTTGCTATGTAATAAATAAAATGTTAGACATGAAGTAAAGTCACTTATTTGATAAAAAGTTAGCAAATTTAGAATGCTACCTAGTCTTCACATATTTCTAATTCAACAATGCTAGTGACTGATGCATTAGCTGTGCTTCAGCTATACTACTGACAATGACAATGAACTTTGTGGCCCGCAAAATGTCGCTGTGGCATGCTTTTAAACCAGTATTACAAAAATAGACAGAAAACAATGCAACAGAAATCTTGCTAGCAGTCACCGGCGCTTTGTTGCAGTTGAGACCTTTAAAACACGCATACATAAATTGCAGTAAATATTAAATTCCATAATCTAACAAAATCTTTTGTCAAATGAAACGTTAACGCAGTTTACCGTGGGTAAAATATATATATATAATTTTTCTTTTACCTTGCTTGCTGGTCTCTCTCTCTCTCTCTCTCTCGGGGATAAGTCTTCACAGACTGTGGCGCTGCCGCGCTGGTTCCGTCTCTACCCCGGACGCGAACGACGCGATCCAACAAAAGACAGAACCCCTTACAATAACGGTTTTCACTGAATGTCCGGCGCGACACGACAAATCCCAGACATTATAACGTTACTGATGGCCCGTTATATGTACGGTACTCCGAGTCCAAGCGCTCGTGTAACAGGTATACAAAGTATACTAGTAAATAATGTTATAATTCCCCACAAAATGGTTACTATAGTTTTAGATACCTGATCTAAAGGTGCGCTTCTCCTTTAAGTGTGCGGAGGTCACAGTATGACTAATTTCTGTCCTGTCTCTCCTCTCCCTTTGGAACTGTGATGCAATGGAAGGGTAGGTTTCTTTTGTCATCTGTTAAGTTATTTAATCCTTCGGTAATTATTATGTTTGATATCTGTATTTCACCCAAATTAGGGTAAAGTACTGTTTATCTATCCTTGGGATTATTTTTGATTTTTTTTACATCTTTGATGTATTTTCTGTCTTTGATGAAACAGCAAATGGTAAGGGAGGTGCACCATGTGTATAGAGGGTCTACGG